>PVJL010003995.1:0-141465 GCA_004026885.1 Lyroderma lyra
CCACTCATCCCACCAATCATACCCCGGGGAGGCTGCCATGCTAGCCAATCAGAATCAGAAACGCCGTTGCACTAGCCTAGAGGGCAGGAGGAGGTGTAGGGAAAACGGAAGAGTGAACGAGCTTCGGGCGGCCCAATGAAGAGGGCCGGGGAGCGGAGGTGTGCAAGTTGGGTTGAAGGAACAGGAAATATTGTTAAAGGTAGAGTGATGGGCAGGAAGGAGAGCCAGTAGGTGAATGAGAAAGAGGTGGGCCTGGTTCCTTAAAGGGGACGCCTTGAGAACCTAGGAAAGGAGGTGTTTAAAAAAAAAACTTCTTTGTATCATGTTCTCTGCTATGCTTTCCATGTCTTTCAGTAGGAGTTTGTAAGTAGAAAACCTGAAAAGGAAGAGGACTCGGAAGGCTCTCTTAGCCTCAAGGGCAGAAAGGCAGGATGTAATAAGAGGAGAGGAAGACAGAAGAGAATCCAGATGTCTCCCACTACCCTTTCATTGGAAGATTGTTGCCGAGCTGACGCTGCTCAAATCTCTAGGCTGTGGTCGGTCATCTGTCACCCTTCGTTGGCAACAAAGCACGGATTCCTGCGAACTGGAGACGACTGTGTTCAGAAATGTCCTGGGGGCCTCGCAGCTGGGGGAAGAGAGTATGTGGCATTGGGGCGTGGGGGTCGGAACCTCAAGTTTGGGTTGTTAAAGAGACTTAGACCTAGGAGGTAAAGAGATGCGGTGATGGAATGGAGGCCTGAGGCCCTCCTACTCCAAGATTAGCCCCGGACCGGTTCTTAAAACTCTCGTTGTTTTTTTTTTTTTGTTTTGCTTCATAGTTCATAACCCTTCCACTCCTGAAACAGGTTACTCCATACAGTTGCGGTCAGAAATTTCTAAGTGCTTCCACAAGTAGATTTGGAAATGTCCTAGACCTTACCTTAGATGTCAATGGGCTAGACCAGGTCACTTACAGAAGGTGCACACAGGGCATAGCATAATGGAAGTTACTTGAGCCTGTGTACAGAGAAAGCTGACCTAGTATTGAAAAAAAAGTAAAGTCAAACAGTGACCGAACCGCACCTTATGTTTGTAAAGCAGGTTAAAAGCTATGATGAAACAGGCCTTTAAACTTGTTTCTAAATCATGGCACTAGAAATATTCTGGAAATTTTCTTTCACTCTTGCATCTCTGCATATGAGGTTCTAATTAGCCTGAGAATGAATGTAGCACACCCAAATCAAAGCTGCAAATGTAATACCCAAGGAGTCAGAGCCTAATGGTAATGCTAATAGCATCTCCATGAAATTGTATAGTATTAGTTTGTCCAGCTGTAGGAAATAATTTCCATTGTGATCAGAAATAAGGTACTCTGGTTTAAAAATTATTCTGGTTAATAAATAAATCTAGAGCATTGATTCCCAAGCAGTGATATGGGCACCCCTGGAGGTACCTGCTTGGCCATTCAGGAGTATGCGAAAAGTAATCAGTAATGGTGAAAAAACAAGTAGAGTAATAAAATGTGAAATGTTAGGAAACAATAAAATTAAGTTTGAATCACCATCAATGGAGACACTTCAAAATTAGATTACATTAACGAATCATGATTGGTAAGGGTGCCCCAAACCATCTTCTACCAATCATTATGGAGTTTCAGAACAATCCATTTTTGATGCTTCTATTCTAGAACTTCCCATAAATACATCGACAGCCAGACTGTTTGATCAGTCTCATTATTGACTGAGTAAATGTAAGTGCGATGTCTTTAATCGTGATTCTTTTCAAGTACTTTTTTAATTTAATGTTTAACATAGTTTCAGTTATTATTGTCAGTAATTTTTAAGTGTGTCAGTTATGGATCAGTGGTTGAAAACAGGAACGGTAAAACCAAAACTTGATGTGGATTATAACTTATCACCAAGTACTTCTCAACACATGTCCATAGCTACTAGTACACCCACACTGGGAGACAGTAAAAAGATGCCTACTTCAGATACTACACAGAAGAAAAGAAAGTACTCTGAAGAGTATATTTACTATGGGTTTTCATTTGTTGGGAATGATGACTGTCCTAAGCCTTTGTGTACTGTGTGAGGGGAAATATCCAACAGTTGCATGAAATCGACTCTATTCATGCGACATTTAGAAACTAAACATCTTGTGTATAAAAACAAAGAAATACATTATTTTTGGTGCTTAGAAAAGTGTCCAGCTATTACTTCATACATGACATCAACAAGAAAGGCAGTGAGAATGCAGTTGAGGCTTCATTCTCATATTGCTTATTGCATAGCTATATGTGGCAAAAACCACATTATAGCCAAAGACTTAATTTCTCCTTGTATTAAGGATATACTGTTTTTTGTATGTTTGGGGAAGAACATGTCTGCAAAATCAATACTATCTCTTTTTCAAACAATACAATGTCTCAACAAATTCAGGAAATGTCTGACAATGTTGAAGCTGTAGTAGTAGATAGAATGAGAAAAAGTAAATTCTTTTCATCTAGGTAGATGTTGCTGATTTATCTATTTTGCTTATCATCACAAGGTTCTTTGTAGGAAATTAAATTAAGGAAAACCTGTTGCTTTGTTACCCATTGACAGAGCATACCACAGGCGAAGATATTTTTAATGCCATGAGTGGTTATTTCATTTGAAAGGACATTAGTCGAATTGTCATGTATGCACTGATGGAGGCAAGCCTATGTCAAATTGTTTTAAAGACCTACGTGGCCGAATTAAAGAAGTAGCTCCCTATGTACCATGCAGTCACTGCTGCATTCATAGACAAAAATCTTGGATCCAAGCATCTTTCCAGTGAACTGAAAGATGTTCTTGATGAGGCTGTAAAAGTTGTAAATGTTATTAAGTCACAACCACAAAACTCCAGATTGTTGAAAGCTCTGTGTGAACAAATGAGCAGCATTCACAGCTCATTCCTTTTGCATACGGAGCTAAGGTGGCTATCGTGTGGCAAAGTACTTAAACGTGCAGTCCAGTTATTTTTTGAAGATCATTATTTCCCTCTTGCTCCAAAGTTTCAAGACAGTGATTGGATTCAAAGTCTTACATATTTATCAGATATTTTTCTAGAAATAAATGAACTCAACTTGAGACTTCTAAACAGCTCAATCACTATATTCCAAGTAACTGATGAAATGGAGTCAATAACTAAAAAAATTGGACTTTTGGAACATGTGTATCAAAAGAAGTCAGCCTGCAGTTTTTGAAACTGCACAACTTCTTATCAGAGAATGACTTGCACCTATGCCAAAACCTGAGAAAGAATATTGTGAGTCACTTGGAAGGTCTTCAAGTGTCCTTTTATAAGTACTCCCTCAACATGGAAAAGAAAACTGGATTCCAGATCCCTTCAATGAAGAATTCTTCAAATAAGCTAAACTATCAATCAATAAAAAGCAGCTAACCGAACTTTCAACCACTTCTTTAAATTCTGATTTTAATAAAAAGCATCTTGTTAACCTTCAGGGTAGATGTCAGTGAGGAATACAAACAGCTCAGTGAGAAGGCACTCAAATACCTCTTGCCTCTGACTAATACTGAACTAGAGGAGAGTGCTTTCTCTACCTACACCTTCCTAAAAAGTAAGTACTACAACAAGCTTAATGCAAGTCCGGATTTGAGACCTGTATCTTGCATCTTTTGAGCCTGATTTCAAGAAACTAATCAAAGCGAACTCAATAGTCTCACAATGTTTCAATCAGCTAGTGATCTGCAAACCATTATTACAGACTTTTCAGATAACACAAATAGTATTTTTAATTCATTTTTATTAGACTTATTGGGGTGACATCTATTAATACAAATATTATTAATAATAAATGAAAAGTTTGTTAGTAATGTGCTGCCAAAGTGAGCACTTAAAAGTTTGTTAAATACTTGATCATCATTATCAATATTTAAGTGTTACAAATATTGTAAAATTAAATCTGTGGTTTGTACTTTTAGTGTAGTAATTTTCTTTCCTAACTTATTACCTCATTTCCACTATTTTTCATTAAGATGGGCACTGAACAAAAGTGTCAGTATTTAAAACAGCTATTTTAAAAACAAGGGGTACAGTTTATAGAAGTAAGTTTAAAAGGGTACAAGTGGGAAAAGGTTGGGAACCACTAATCTAGGGTTATGTGTGATTTTCTAAACAACTACAATGCATGGAGTCTAAAGTAAAATAACATAGTTTTGATGGTTCAGCAAACAAGATTTAAGAGCTTCCTTGGACCACCATTAAAAATACACAGCAGTACCTTTCTGGCACAATTTAAAAGTATTAAATAAGACATTTTCCATATGATAAAAGGCCTAAATGTTAGTTTTTAATTTATTTCTCATTTCTTACTGAGACCCACATCCCAATCATGGATCTTTTCAATGGCTTTGCCCATTTCACATTGGTTGACTGCACTAGATATGAGAAGATGATATCAAATAATTGCACCAATCCAATTTTCCAGCTAACTGGCATGTACTTCCAGGGCCTTATACTGATGATAAAATATGGTGGCCAAGTGAAACTGGTCTCCCTGCCTCCAGTCCAAGTCCGTTCTTCACATGACTCGAGTTAATCTGATTTTCACCCACATACTGAAGACCCTTCAATGGCTCTGAAAGACTATTCTCACGACTGAGAAGCCCCTTGCGTGCATCCCCGGATTCATTTCATGTCCTCTTTTTTCCTACTTCTGGGATGAATGACCAGGGGCGGGGACTGCGGGAGCAGGCCTGAGGAGGGGCCCCTCTGGGTTCTGCTCCACCCAGGCCCATCCTGCCACTGGGTGCCTGGGCTGGGCAAAGTGTGCCCCCTTCGTGGGGACCCCTGCGTGCGGAGCTTGGTGGCATGTGAGAGCAGGCAGTGCGTGCAACACCGTCCCCCCAATTCCCTGTGCGCCTCTGGGCCAGGCCTTTGGGGGGCTCGCGCTGCGACCCAGCCACCAGAGGCGCAGGGGGCGAAAGAGGCTCCACGCTTTCCTTTTCTTTTTCGAAGCTGTCAGAAATGAATGGCAGCGATAGAAGTGAATAGCCAACTTTTGAAATCTGTTTGTTATTTCTCAGTTGTTTTCCAAAGGGGTTGTAATATTTCGCATTTTCAACAGCAATATATGCTGATTCCAGATGCTCCCCCTCATCGCCAAACCTTAATATTGTCAGTTTTTTACATTCTAGCCCTTACAGTGGGTGTACTCTCATGATTTGAATTTGAATTTTTCTAATTATTAGTGGTGTTGAGCATATTTTCCTATGTTTATTGCCCGTTGCACAGCTTCTTTGGTAGAGCGTTCTAATCTATTTTAAAGTCAGGATGTTTGTCTTACTGAGTCACAAAAGATCTGTTTTGAATAAAAGTTTTTTCTCAGATACATGTTGTGCAAATATTTTCACCCATCTGTATCTTAATAAAACAAAAACAAAATCGCTTTATTGAGGTATGATAAACTAAACATATTTAAAATGTACAACATGGAAAGTTTTGGCATATGTATAAAACTGTGAAATCGTACTCTACAAATAAATATGAGCACATCCGTCCTGCCCCCATATTTCCTTGTGCTCCTTATTAATTCCTTCCTCTTGTCCTCATCCTGTTCTCCAGGCTACCACTGATCTGCCCTCACTACACATTCATTTTCATTTTCTAGAATTTTATGTGTACAGATCCTTCAGTATATACAGTGATCTCTGTTTTGTCTATCCTTTTTCATCCAGCATTTTTTTTTTTTTTTTTTTTTTGCAATTCATCTACTTTGTTGTGTGTTTTTAGCTTCTCTTGCTAAATAGTATTCCACTGTATGGATATGTACATATGTATTCACATAATGGACAGACAGTTGGATTGTTCACAGTTTTGGACTATTTCAAATAAAGATGCTAGCACATCTGTGTACAAATCTTTGTATGGACTTCCTTTTCATTTTCCTTGATGATACTTGGGAAATAAAAATCCAGTGGAATGACTGATTCATATGGTACATGTACCTTTTTTTTTTAAACTGCTGAACTGTTTTCCAAAGTTGCATTGTTTTGTATTTCCAGCAGTAGAGTGTGAGAATTTGAATTGTGCCATATCCTTGCTAACACTTAATATGGTCAGTCTTTTAAATTTTAGTTATTCTGATAGGTATATAGTGGTATTCATTGTGACTTTAATTTGCATTTTCTTATTGACTAATGGTGTTGAGCATCTTTTCATGTACATATTGCTTATTTTTTATTGGATTGTTTGTTATTTACTGAGCCTTGAGAGTTCTTTATATATTCTGGATGCATATACTTTGTCAGAAACTTGATAGGCAATATATTCTCCCAGTTCCTGGGTTGTCTTTTCATTTTCTTAACAGTTTTTTTTTAATAGTTTTTAATTTTAAGTTCAATTTATCAATTATTTCTTTTATGGACTGTGCTTATGGTGTCATATCTAAGAAATCTAACACAAAGTTGCAGATTTTTCTCCTGTGTTTTTTTCTAGAAGTCTTATAGTTTCATGTTTTATATTTAGATCTGTAGTGCATTTTAAATTAATTGTTGTATATTATAGAAGTATAGATCAAAGGCTATATTTTCGCATTGGGAAATTCAATTTTTCCTATACCAATTATAAAAACCGTCCTTCCTCCATTGACTTGCCTTTGTACCTTGAACAAAAATCAATTGACCATATATGTTTACAGTTGTATTTTTGGAATCTATTCTGTTCCATCACATCAATTCCACACTGTTTTGATCACTGAAGCTTAATAAGTCTTGACGTGTAAGACTTGTAGTGTAAGTCCTCCAACTTTCTTGTTCTTTAAAAAATTGTTTAATTATTCTAGTTTTTTGTTTAATTTCCATATAGACTTAAGCCTGTCACATTAAAAACAAACAAACAAAAAGCCTGTTAAAATTTTCACTGAGATCTATAATTCAATTTGGAGAAAAGTGATGACTTAATATTGAGTCCCTGGACTTATGAATATCTTCTCTCTCTCCATTTATTTGGGTGTTTAAAAATTATTCTCAGGAGAGTTTTATAAGTTTCTGTATATTTTTGTTGAATTTGTCACAAATGGCTCGTATTTTTGTTTGGGTGTAAATGTTATTTTTCAAATTCCAATTTTTAATTTATGTTATTGGAAATACAATTGATATTTGTATCCTGTGGCCATGTTATGCTGACTTATTAGTTCTAAAAGCATTTTTTATAGTTATCTTAGCATTTTCTACTTTATCATTTCATCAGCACATAAAGACCATTTTCTTTATTTCTCTCCGATCTGTATGCTTATTATTTCTTTTTCTTCTTACTGGACTGCGGGGTGGGGTGGGGGTGGGGCTTCCAGTGCAATATTGTATAGAAATGGAGAGAGAAGTCATCCTTGTCTTCTTCCCAATCTTAGACATAAAGCGTCCAGTTTTTCATTATTAACTATGATGGTGGCTGTAGGCTGTTTATAGAAGTCTCTTCCAAGTTAAGTTTCTTCTTATTCCTTTGTCAAAGATTTTATCATGAATGAGTGTTTAATTTTGTCAAATACTTGCTTTCTGCATTTATTGAGAGAATCACATTTTTTTCCTTTAAATTTGTTTATATGGTGAATTACACAAACTGATTTTCAGTTGTTAAATTAACCTTTTACTCCTGGGACTAATCCTATTTGATCGTGATATAATCTAAATAAATTGTGAATTTTGGGGTTTCCTGGTGGTGTAGTGGCTAAGGCTCCAGCACTCTTAACGCTGTGGCCTGGGTTCAATTCCCAGCCAGGGAACTCCCACCCCGCCCCCGCCCCCGCCTCCAAAAACAATTGTGAATTTGATTTGGTAATATTTTCTTGTCTTCATGAATATATTGGTCTATAGTTCTCTTGTAACTTTTTCATCTCATTTTGGTATCAGTATAGTGTTGTTATTCTTTTGTGGCGGGGTAGTTCCCTGGCTGGGAATCGAACCCAGGTTGTGGTGTTGAGAGCACTGAAGCCTAGCCACTACACCACCAGGGAACCCCCTATAATGTTATTCTTATAAAATGAGTGAAGCAATAGTCTTTTCTTTACTATTTTCTTGAAGAGTGTAGAACTATTGTTTCTGTCTTAAATATTTGATAGAATTCACAAGAGAAGGCATTTGGCCCTGAAATTTTCTTTGTGGGAAGGATTTTAACCACAAATTCAGCATCTTTCACATGTATAAGGCTGTTTAACCTATGTATTCTTTTTTTTTTCCTTCAGTATTTGATTTTTGGGAGTAGTGGTTTTTATTGATTTATAATTCACATACCATTGTGAAAAGTTGACATAAGTAGAGCCATTTTTCTTTTTTTTCTTTTGGTTTTTTGTTTTGTTTTGTTTTGTTTTGTTTTGTATGTGGGTAGTTCCCTGGCTGGGAATCGAACCCAGGCTGCAGCATTGACAGCGCCAGCGCTGAACCCTTAAGCCCCTACACCACCATGGAACTCCAGTAGAGCCATTTTTAAATGGAAATAAAGCAGACATTCCAGAGGAACTGCCTTGCACATCTTGCTCCGTGAACTTTTGGAATGTTTGAACTGGGCACAATACCTTTTGGACTGGGCCAAGCCAACAATGCCTTACAAACAACTGTTTGCAAAGCTAATAGGAAAGGAGACATCCTGACTAGAAGGACAGATGATTACGGACTCTCTTTCTGAAGACAGAATTAGTAACCAGTCACATACAGCTAAAGAGTAACTCAGCTTGTTAGTACCAATGGACATTTCATTCTTCTATTCATGTAATTATTCCCTTCCTTCTCTGGAAAAACAAAACAAAAAACTTTGTCCTCACCCTATAATGGGGACACTATTTGGGTTTCTGCTTAAATCTATGTATCTGAATTGCAAGTATTCTTGATCCCCCTCCCCGACAGGCTCCCTTCCCAAAACGCTGTTGCCTCATTTTTGGTTTTTAATTTTTAGGTTGTCAGCATACAGTTCACCCATTATGGCTGAGTAATATTGTATTTTATGGACATGAAATATTTCATTTATTCATTCATCACTTAATGGACATTTGGGTTGCATCCACTCCTTGGGTGCGATAGCACTGCTATGAACATTCACATACAAGTTTTTGTGTGTACACGTTCTCATTTCTCTTGACTATATACCTAGGAGTGGAACTGCTGAGTCAATCGTGACTCTATGTTTAACTTTTGGAGGAACTGCCAGACTCTTATTTCTTCTTAAGTGACCTGAGTGGTTTGTCTTTCAAAGAATTTGTCCATGTCATCTAAGTTGTTGAATTATGGAATAAAGGTTTTTGCAGTATTCCTTTACTATCCTTTTACTGTCAGTTCGGCAGTGATGACCTTTTTCATTAGTGACCCTGGTTGTGTGTGTGTGTGTGTGTGTGTGTGTGTGTGTGTGTGGTTTCTTATTTTTGCTTTTTTGGTCTGGCTCGAGGAAAGGTGAAGAATTTTATTTTTTCAAAGAAGTAGCTTTTGAATTCATTTCTTTTTGCTATTGTTTTCCATTTTATGTGTTTTCCTTTGTATTGTTTCCTCCTTCAGCTTACTATGTTTAACTGGCTCTTCTTTCTCTAGTATCTTAAGGTGTAAGCTTAGATTTTGATTCAAGACCTTTTTTCATATATACATTTAATCTTATAAATTATCTTTTGAGACTTCAGTTTAATCCCACATTAAGCTTTGATACATCTTTATTTTCCCCCTGTTCGATTTTTTCCCCCCAAATTTCCCCCAAGTTATTTGGAAACAAGTTGTTTAATTTCCAAATTATTTGGAGTATTTTCCAGTTAGTTCAGTTATCAATTTCTTGTTTAGTTTTGGATTGGTTTAAGAACATGATTTGCATGGTATCAATCCTCATAAATGTTATTTTTTTACTTACTTTATGGCTCAAGATATGGTTCACTCTGGTGAGTAACTGTTGTGCACTTAGAAAGAATGTGTATTCTTATGTTGGGTGAGATATGCTATACATGTTAATTAGATCAAGTTAGTTGAAAATGTTACTCATTTTCTATAACCTTATTTTCTACATATTTATCTTACTATTTATCAAGAATTTTAAATCTCCAATTATCATTGTGGACTTGTCTATGTGTACTGTTTTGGGTTCATATATTTAGAAGCTGTTCTTAAGCTCACATAAAGATATATTCTCTTGGTGAATTGACTTTTATCATAAATATCCCTTTTTATTCCTGGAAGTTTATTTTGTTTCATAATCTACTTTGGTATTAATTTAGCCACTCCAGCTTTCCTTTGAAGTGTTTACATGGTATATCTTTTCCATCCTTTTTCTTTTAACCTACAGATTCACCTGTATTTAAACTAGGCTCCTTATAAGTAGCATGCTTTAAAAAAAAAAAATCCAGTATCAAAAAACTCATCTTTTAATTGGTGTTTAGATTATTAATGTTCAATATCATGATCAATATCGTTGGATTTAAAATTTCCATCTTGCTATGTTTTCTATTTGTGCCATTCTTTGTTGTGTATAATTTTGTACCTTGCCTTGTTCCACAATCATAGTTTATTTTTAAAATCTGGGTAATATTAAGATACCATATTTGAAGCTCCTCCTTATTATCCAGCATTTTGGTTGCTCCCAGTTAATCTACTGTGAACATTACAGGTGGCTTTCCCCAACTTAGATTGTATCAGTAAGATTTGTTTCTCCAAACCAAGCAGTGAGTGGTTATGGCTTAGCTTAGGTGCTAGAGTCACCCAAAACATATACCAATCCCAGCTCAACCCCTTAACTAGCTGTGACCTTGAGAAAGTTATCTTCTTTAAGCCTGTTTTTGAAAATGTAAAATGGAGCTAATCAAAGTTCCTACCACAAAAATTGTGACTTAAATGAGATAATTTGAATAGATCATCTACCACAGTGACTGTTACATGATGCACTTTCGTTAAGTGTTGTAATGATTGAATTTAGTACAAGACAGCAGGGTTAAATAGTCCTGGCAGGATGCAAGTTTCACCAGTAGGCAAAAATAAAGCCACAATTTTGTAAATTGCCTAGTTATTAGAATTCTTTTTTCCATTAATTGTATTTTCTGCATGAATTGTCATTTCATTATGAAAAGATCTCAATGCCTTAGATAGGAGCTTTTTAAAACAGTAATTTTTGTCAATACAAAATTTGCAGTCCCTTTTAATACATGTATTTATAATTTTGTTAAACTTGACCATTTAAAAGAACTTTTGGATTTTTATTATAACTTTCCTTGGAGGCTATGCCTGTTAGAATTTTGCTAAACTTCACTCTTTTGCAGACATTTAAAATATATTTTATATTCTTTATACCCATAAATGTTTTCTATCACTGTCTTTCATTAATTCACTCAGGAAATACCAAAAGAATTTCATATCTTATATAAACTCAGGTTTTACTAAACTCTCGCTTTGTGATCAGTGTGAATGGGTTAGTTTTCCACTTTCTAGCTAGTGAGGAGTGAATGCTCATGATAACTTGTGTCTAGCTTTTATTAAACGTCGTTGTATTGAAATGTTATTTTGTGGTAGTTGCAGGTATTATCAGTGTTTTAACCATATCCAAGTAAATAATTCAAGGTATGAGGAAATCTGCACAGGTAAGTGTAAGCAAAGTCATGTAGATGTGTTTATATGTGAAATAAATTAATTGAATCAAGTGCCTAATGGGGGTCATTCCTAGCATCAGCCATATGGGGAAGAAATTTGTTAGAGATCAGAAACCAAAATGAAGAAAAGACCTAGGGAGGTAGAAAAGTTTACTGTTTGGGTTCTGATGCAAAAGATCAAATTGTGTGGAAAGTCACTCAATTTGGCTGATACTATGATCTCCAGCTAAGATTCCACTTGAGCTCGTCTGTGTTTTCTAAGTCCAAGGGGACAAACAGAACCTCTACAATATACATTAGATAACGGTTTGTTGCATAAATTTTGAGTTTGTATGTGTTTTGTGCTCCTTTTCATATTTTTCATCTCAATTCTTCTATGATTATTAGAGCTTTTGATTACACTCAAACCAGTGTTAAGGGAAAGCAAGTCTCTGTAGAGAATCTTCCTCTCCACCAAGTTCTGTCCAAAGTTAAAGTGAGATTCTTGTAGACACTCAATTGTTATTTTAGTAGAAACAGGCTTTTAGACATGAATTCTATATAAATTAATTAGAAATTTACTTCCCTTTAAAGAGGCCATGATTAATTGCCCTGCTCACTGATATACCCCTAGATTGTAGAAGAGGTGCTTAATAAATTTGTAGAAACAAAAATTACAACTTTCGCATTGGCAAAAGGCAGATAACTTTCTCACACAGGAAAATGGTAAGTCAAGTCATGAAACTGCTTTTTTTTTTTTTTTTTTTGGTGGTTCCTGGCTGGGAATCAAACCCAGGCCATGGTGTTGAGAGTGCCGAAGCCTAGCCACTACACCACCAGGGAACCCCATGAAACGGCTTTGAGGGTTCTATAATAAAGCCCTCCTCTTACCCGATTTCACTGTTACATATACCGATTTTTCAAAATGTGTATTCAGATTTATTTTACTTGCATAAGCAGTTATATATGTGGTACCTGACAGCAGGGAAGATTGTTAATGACAAATAGGATTTAAGACTGTTAAAATCTTTACAGAGAACATTTAATATTGCCAATATAGTTTCTAAAAACCTAACTAAGTAAATGAGTTCCAGAAGTTTGGTCAAGGACACAAAGAAAAACCTTATAGTCAGATAAGCCTGTTGAAGCTGCAGCCATTTAACATGTGATTTAATTTCTACTTCAAGCTTGTCCAATCATGCAGCCCAACACAAATTTTATAAACTTTCTTAAAACACTGAGATTTTTTTGCGACCCTTTTTTAGCTCATCAACTATCATTAGTTTAGTGTAGGTTATGTGTGGCCCAAGACAATTCTTCCTCCAATGTCGCCAGGGAAGATCCTTAGATCCTCTATAAATGCATATGTCTTGAATTTCTGAGGACTGTAAATATAGTAAAACTGGGATGAAATTCAGCTATGTAGCAAATCAGCTTTAGTAAATCATAAATGTCTAATTTAAAGTTCACAAACTCCCAAAATATTCCTTCCCAATAGAGTATCTTCCCAAACGTTATATTTAAATTTTATCACAATTATAAAACAACCCACAATTCTTCAGTATTTAAATGCTAGGCTATGTAGGTGATTGCTTCATATTTAACTTTATGCTCCCAACTATTTCTGAAGCAGACTTTTTGATTCTAGATAATAATTTTCACATAAGAAACCAAACATTTTAAATTTAGAGAACTGTAAAGGTTGAGAATTTCTCCCCTAGTAACAGGTTATTCCGACTTCACATTCTTCAATGTTCTATCAAGATAACTATACCTAAATTTAAGAATCTGACTCAAGCCCTTTTTCCATATGACTGTTACTTGTCTGTACCATCAACTAAGACGAAATTCCTGCAGTACAGCCTTACAAGGAGAGTCCAATTCAGGACCCTCTGCCATGAGTCCCTGAAAAATTTTCACAGGCTCACCACTCCTACTCTCTGCAGTATCAGATTTCCCAGAATGTTCAAATCGCCCAGCTAGAAAAGCACCAATCAGGGAGACTGATTAGTGTCTACCCCTACATAGCCAAAAACCCAACCATAAGAGAACTTTAAGGCACACTCCCTATTTCTTCACATTCTGAATAAAGTACAGTGCTTGTTAACCTTTACTTAGGAAACTAAGTCCTTTAGAGAGTAAGATATTATAACACAAACTTCCCAACTACTCTGCTGGTTATCAACAAAGCCTACCATTTTCTCTAAACATAATATGGAGCCAGGTCCACTGATCCCCACCTCCCAGTATTAATCTTTGTGTATTCCCCTCCCACATTATACCAGGCTGGTACAATGGTTGGTCTGTGTAATGAGCAGAATACAGTGGAAGTAACCGGTATGTCACTTTTGAAGACAGGTCATAAAAGAATCTGGCTTCTGCTCACTTTCTGAAATAACTCATTCTGGGGAATAGCTGTCATTCAGGCTGCCCTGTGGAGACACCCATAGATGGAGGAACTGAATCCCCTCCAAAAGCCAAGTGAGTGAGTGAGCCATCTTAAACATAACTCTTTTAGCCCTAGTCAAGCTTTCAATATGATGCAGCCCTGGCTGTTTCATTGCAACCTCAAACCAGAACCACCCAGTTAAGCTGCTCTTGCACTCCTGGCTCAGAAACAGTGGGTGATAATATAGCATTGTCCAGAAAGTATCCAGCCATGTGTTATGAAAAACAGAGCCGTTTATGGCCCTCATACGTGTTTGTTGTTTTAAGTTGCTAAATCTTGGGACGATGTGCTACAAGTGATGACTAAGACACATTGGGCAAAGATCACCCACTGTTTCTTGCATGGATTACGTGACATTCTATTTTTTTTTTTTAATGTGGGTAGTTCCCTGGCTGGGAATCGAACCCAGGCCGCAGCGTTGACAGTGCCAAAGCCTTAGCCACTACATCACCAGGGAACTCCCAAGAGACCTTCTAATTACAACATTTTTGACTGAGATATTAAGCAATGAGTTAATTTTGTTAGACAGAATTTTAAATGTCTGATATTCAGAAAAAACTTAAAAAGCAGTTCCCAATTCACTTAACTACTAAATTCCTTTCTTATTACTAATGAAAAAGAAAAAATTCTGACTATATATTATCTGTAGTCAATGAGCACCACTAATGATATCAAAGCGTAAAGTGCCATGTGTTTTTAACAGTTACATTCAAAATATAGCAGCACTAAGACAGCTACTTGAATTTATTTTTTTCTCTTACTGGAACTGAACTATCAACGTTGGGAAGTGTTTCTAACACATTCCAAAAAGTCTGCATTAGGAGGCCTTGATTACAGTTGACCTATTTTAATTGGTTTTAAGTAAAATCTAAAGAAACGTAAAAGTATTTTGAAAACTGGGCAACAGTAATGACTACACATAGCTGCTGATTTCAGAATTCAACACAATGTAGGGTTTTCTTTGACATTTACCACACACTTCACAGATTACTACCAGAACATCACATAAGTTTATTTCAGCTGTAACAGTAATGTTAAAATCAACAAGTTTAATTCTTAACTGCACCAAGTAAACTTAGCCATTTAAGTATTTTAAAAGTTATTCCCTCCAAAAAACTGAGGGAGCTTTTCTTTTCCACCCCACATAATACGGTTTCCCAATAGTTCGGTTTTTAGAGAACTTTCAATTGATGAGTAAACTGCTTTGGGGATAATTCAGAACTTTTCCCCAAATAAAAATTAATCTGGACAAATTATATATTGCATAGATTTTTCTGCAGATTCTTTTCTTTAGAAGCTAAATGCAATTACCATACAGTATAATTTTTACCTATTTGCTCCACAGTAAAAACTATCTGTTCTGAAAAATATGATGGATATATCCTGTGATCTTCCAGTTAATAGAATTATTTTACCACAATGATAACATTTTTATATTTCAAAATAACCAACTCAATACGGGACATTATTTTAGTCTTTACTGACTCTTAGGCATATGAACTAGTGCCCAGCTTCTACCTCTTCTATATCCTCAAGTGGATGAAATTACTTAATATGCGTTTGATGTCGGACAATTAACCCTTTACAAACATTTACAATTTAGGTTAGTCATTGAATAGTGTGGGAAAAGAAACTCTAGTGATAAGGAGCCTACACATTCAATTCAAAATTTAATATTTTTTTTCCTCCTTAAATAACATGTACTTAATTGTCATGAGGCAGCTATTCGGTTTTCAATAACATTTAGGGATACATTCATAGGACTGATTAGATAGTCCAGGTGAAATGGTTATAGAAACAGAGGCAGTGTCATCTCAGAAAACTCATTTAATATATCAAAATCTATTTTGATATCTGGAAGTTTACAAAAAGGCTGAATTCTTCAAACTAACTATGCCTTCTGTAACTCAAGCACTATACTCTTGGCAAGAGCAAGCTGAAGCTTATCCACGAAGGTAAAGGTGCTTAATTCTAAACTTTTCTTCTAAGCTTCTATTCTGACTGCTGAAGAAACTGACATCCAAGAAACCAGCATGGTCTTTCTATATTTTTACTACCTTAAGATTAGAATCCTATAAACTTATTCATCAACTATCTTCTTCTTTATTTTGTATTATTCTTGGCACTCAACTGAGACTGTGGAAGTCTACTGTACTTTGTACTTTTACCTTCTCAAATAAGAACTTAAGATTACAAAATGTGCACAAACATTGTATAAAATAATTTTGTCATTTAACATATTTGGAGAGATGAGACTTATACCAGAACTCACATAAGAGGATAAATATTATGAATCAAACTTCCTCTTTATAAAGTCAATGAGAGAATCTTCAAGCTCTGTGTATTGTTTTAAAGTCTAATGAGAACATTTGTTGGGCCACCAGTATTAGCAATCTAAAAATTTTTAAACATTGGAGATGAGACTATGGAGTAAAACAAGAAAATTTCACGTCTCCTATCTTACAAAAAGTTATCAACCCATCAAAACCACTCCTTATGTGCCAGAATATGATCTGCACAAACTAGTCTTGTCAGTAGAGGAGGTCACAATGACATTTGCATTATTAACCCTCCTACACTTTTACTTTTCCAAGAACGGAAGCAGTATGTTTAACAACTCTCACTCCCCCAAATCCTTAAACTCAAATATCATAGGCACAGAATGTAAGCAAATCTGGGATGTTCTCCAACAGATAAGCAATAGCACAGCTATGTTATTCCCCAAAATACTGTCTAGATATTCTTTCCTATATAATCAAATGCTCAGTGGCCACATTTTTAACAGCCTGCATTAGATGACATTAAATGCAGTTAATGTGCCATAAGTCCATCTAAGCTTCTTTTTAGGTATGTTTTAATATGTTCAAGAGACAACACCAGCTTCAGGTTTCTTTATGGTTACTGACTATAAGGACATCAACTCCATTTTTAAGGTTAGACTAACTATTGTGGATTTACTGAAAAGGTCAGGAGAAAAAAAAAGTAAATCACAATACACCTCTTTAGGTCTGTTAAAGGCCATTATCTCTAGCTGGGATATTAAAAAAAATTAATCTCACCAGCCCACACTCTAAAAGTTAATGCCACTAATAACAATCAACAGCAGGAAAATAAACCTGCTAACAACCAGCCCACTCATTAGCAAAAAGCAGTTTAACTCAAATACTGAGACTGAAGTCTACCATTGCCTAACCAAACTGTCCCACCCACCCTCAGTCACCAGCGAGGAAGGAAGAAATAATTGCTTAAAAAAAACAAAATAAGCGTAATATTTCTTATAAGGATAACAATGGTCCAACTCCTGAGATAGTACTCAGAAGGACAAAAGGTGGAGTGAAGGCAATGTGTAGGGATTAGTATCCCACAAACAGTCCTGAAAAACCCTAAGTACCACAAACACATTAAATTTGTCTATTAATAGCGAACAAGATATTGCTGCTGCTTTTTGTCTTTTGAAATACACAATATTTTGTAGGCTCTGCCCTTCAATGTGAAAGCAGGACATTAAAAAAAAAAAGCTAGAAAAAAAGAAACCGACACCCAAATTTTGGGGGGACCATATAGCTTAACTGAAATCAAACTGATCTATACCTTCTCCTTCCTACAATCAAAACACCTCAAAAAAAGTAAGAGAACTAAAACAATCCAAACATGATTAATTTTAAAAGTCCGTGAAAGTATTAAAACTTTTAGAGGAAAGGGAAGAAAAGAAAAACAATAACGAGGAGGAGAAAAAGCTTTAAAAGAAAAGTGGAGAAAAAAATCAACGGGCCTCTCTTTTATTTGGCGACAAGCAAGTGCAAGAAAGTTCATTTGTAATGTGTTCAGTTGTCTGTCTTTTGCACATCTGCATTCCGGCCAGAAGGGACTTTGAGGTTTTTCTGCAGCACATGAGCGTCTGCGGGCTCTATCCTCTTATAGTAGTTTTTCTTTGTCTCAATAATCTCAAAGCCAAACTTCCTGTAGAAGTCAATTGCCGACTCATTGCTGATCTGGACATGCCTGAGATACAAGAGGGTATAAAAAAAAAAAAAAATTAAGATTTCATCAATTTTTACGTGTTCTCCAGACAGCTCTAAATTGGCTGGAGCTGAAATACTGTAGACATCTGTTAGATTCTCTTTACAATTACTAGTAATCATCAAAGATTAGGTATTCAGTTCCAGACAACCCTTTGATGACAGATTTACACTTTTAACCTAGCTCTTCACAGCTGGCTGAGATTAGGAGACTCATCTAAGAGTACTGTTTACTCTTATAATCAACAAAGGGCAAAGTACCCTAGCTATCATAACATTTTTTATTGCAAGGGAAGAAAAGATTCCTATAATTAAAAATGGGTAAATAACCATAGGGATCATTCTAAGACCTTATTAACACATACAGAAAAAAATTAGGGTCTCAAGTGCCTGAATATATCTTTGTGATTGATATAAAAACATGCTGTATTTTGGGGAAAAAATTTTTGAGATTTCTGAATTACTCCTCAAAACAGCATTATATAACTTAATCCCACTGTCCAAGTCAAAATGAGAATATTAGTATCCATATTACAAACAAATCTTGGTTGTGATCTTATCCTGGGTTCTTAATCTGAGGTCTCTAAGATGCAAGTATAGTATCAACTAGGTACTACTTAGATTTTGATTATTAAACTCTACTAATGAGCACATCACTGAGAGACTGGAACAACATGTAGAGTGCAAACAGATGGCATGAGAAAAGTAATATTAATGGATTAATTCTGAAATTTAAGACTTGAGGTTTAATCCTGGTTTTATCCCTGTGACTTTAGAGCTCCCCCTCCAACATAATAAAGCAAGACAAGAATACTTTATCTCAGGTTTCTTACCTATTATTAAAACAAAACAATACAACATCATAACCACTACTTCCATGGCATTTCCAAAAGAAATGGAACAAGTAACCAGAATTTAAAATTACCAGTAAGGATTTCTACTGCAAATTTATTGAACTCCTTAGATAATTAACATTAACTATCACTTTACTTACAGATAGATGTTGTCAAAAGTGCCATCTTTTTCGCAGATGTTTAAGACATGATTTAACATTTTAGTTCCTATTAAGAAGACAAACAAATAATCTCATAAAAATCAATCTTTAAATTACACATCTAACTTCCATCTCAACACTTACTAAGTCCTAATAGAATGTGAAGTAAACTCTAGTCAACCTGATTTTCCAAAATTTTGTTCTCTCTATACTAACTTAACATGTTTAAAACTGCTAGCAGAAAAACAACCTTTACAAATCCTTCCAGGTAGATGGAAAACAGAAAAAGCAAAAAATAAATCTATACAGGGCTTCCAACTAAATTATGCTAATAAATCATTATTTTTCACTTCATATAATTCGGTAACCATTTCCCAGTATTCCTTAGGAAAAAAAAAAAAAAAAGGTTTGACTTAGTGGGTCAGAACAGTTAAGTCTTTATGCTTCTTTGAAGAAATAAAAAAACACAAATGATTTACCTATTCCTAGCCTTCGGTATGGTGCCAGACATCCTAGTGTCATGATGTAAAGTCTCTTCTGATTCTGTGAATGATCCACCCTACAGCATACTGCACCTACTGCAATATCGTTGAAATAGGCTGCCATGGAAAATACAGATACAAATTTCAAGAGAGAGAATAACACATTTTACTGCATCTTTCCCACCCTTTCTATAAGGACTAACCTGTTGCTATCAGCATTACATTTTATCAGTTACTCTGAATATCAACAGCCTCAAAAACTTCCTATACTTTTGTAGGTATTTAAGCCTCCTCTAGAGTAAAACTAAATATCTGAAAACACAAAGGCACACATTAAATAAGAAAAGATACTTTGCATTTCTTTTTAAAATTCATATATTCTATCTTGTTTTCTCTGAGATTTTCTCAGAACCTGGATCATCCCTGCTTCTTCCCTTGTAAAATGAGATTAAATTGGTTAACTCTGTGCTCTCATTAAAAAATAGGAGTCAAGAACATGAATAAACAAATTAAGGGAGGAAAAAAGCCATATTATACCAAGTTTTGCTAGCTCGCCAACCTCCAATACATCCTTGTAGAACTTGTCATTGTAGCTGACTGGAAAGATGACCTGGTTTAATCTCTTCAGCTGTTTAATATTGTGTGGTGTCACATCTCCCAGCTCGATCCGGCTACTGGAACAAACCAAATGTACTCAATAAAATATAATTAGCTACATTTATTAAGATGAACATATTAAAAGTGTACCAAGTGTTTTTTTACATGATAAATCCAACCCTTTCACAGTAACTTTATATTCCCATGAAGATTACCATTTATAAGCAGATTTTGCCATTCCACCCAGATTCAACTCATAGCTCTCATACACTTGTACATTGAGAGACAAACAGTAAGAAGGCCAAAATAATATGCTAGATAAATGCCACATTTTCCCTTGTAGTTTACAGTTCAGAAAAAATTTAAAATATCTATTATTAATCAAAAAGACTGATGATACCCAATATTGGCAAGGGGATAGGAAATGGGATTGTTATACTCTGCTGGCACGAATGTCAATGGATATACAGCAGACCCTCTGTTACACAAAACTCAAGCAACCGGCACTCTCAAGCAACCGGTTAACTGAGAGTGTACTTACATGTATCTGGCATCTACCAATCCCCATGGGTACTGGTTAACTGAGAATGTACTGTATTATCTCTGGAAGACAATCTACCAATATGAATTAAAAAGCCTAAAAAGAGTTTATCTCTGTTGTCCAATTAATCCTACTCTAGAAATTTATTCTAAGAAAACAATCCAAACATGCAAAAATTATGCACATTGTATTTGAGCCAGGAACCATCCACAAAGTCACATGGGATGGTATTCAAAATCCAGATTCCTGGACCTAATTCCACATATTCAGAAGCAGGATCTCTGGAAATTGAACGGGAATCCACATTTAAAAAAAAAATAAAAAACAACACAAAACACCCATACTGAAAACTACAACAGTAACATTTCTAAGAAATCACAGGTAATCAAAATACTGGTTCCATGGGAAAAGGAATTAAATATAAAAAGTTTCAGTTTCATAGTAAAGTTATTTTGCTTACAGAGCTGTAGACAAAAGGAATTTTTAACAGCTCAAGTCTATTTCACTAACACAAGCTAAAGGCTGATCAAATGTGACAAGACAAACCTGAACAGCATCTATACCAGGCACGTCGAACCAGTGGCCCAGGACAGCTTTGAGTGTGGCCAAACACTTACTGTTAAGACATTATGAGATTTTTTTGAGACCTTTTTTTTTTTTTTAAGCTCATCAGCTATCATTAGTGTTACTGTATTTTTCATGTGGCTCAAGACAATTCTTTCAATGTGACCCAAGGAAGCCAAAAGTTTGGACATCACTGATCTACACAATTTTTTCTTCCTATTACCACTAGCACTATCATTAGTAGAGTTGCTTAAATACAAAAGGTGCCAAAAAATATATACACATATTTTAAAAAATGAAAAAACTGTATTAAATTGTAATACTCTATATATACCAATAATGAAAGATGAATACAATTCATGTTTGACTTCTGCAATTACAAGAGGCATTCAAAGTGGTTACCATCAGCATCCAGACACGTCTGATTATGGTGAACTACTGCTTGGGCAACACTGACCAAAGTGCCCACTTGTATCGCTGCACATGCCATTTCAAGTCCTTCCCGAAGTACCACCAGTGTAGCCAATCATTTAAGGTCCCCCAAAGGTAGAAGTCAAGGGTTAAGTCAAGAGAACGCGGGAGAAATTCAAACGATGTTCTTGAATTTCAAATACCACTTCAAAATGGTCTTGCACTCCTTGAACTGCAACCGTGCTTCTGCCATTTCCTTTGTCCTGCCTGTACACATTCATTTGATTAATGCCATCTTTTGAGCGAACATCATACTACATATTGCTACCGTAATTCAACTTCAAAAAGTAATACAAGATACTAGCTCTTAAAATGTGTATACATATTTTTGGCACCCCAGTATATTGTCTTCTTAAAATCATAGCAGTGAGTGATAAAAACACTCAGAAAGGTGATGGAAAGAGAAGTCACATTAGATGGTGAACTTATTATACATCAAGTTGACAATGCCCTGTAGAATTGTATGCCTGAAACCTATGTAATCCTTGCTAACAGATGTCACCCCAATAAGTCTAACATTAAAATGAATAAAAAAAAAAACACTCAGAGAAAAGAACAAGTCAAAATATAAAAATGAGTTCAAAAATAAAATAATCTGATATCAACCAAGCAGCTACAAAGAGGACATTGGTCAGCATCAGGGAAATACAAGTACACCCTAATTAATCATTTTTAACAGGGGCACATGGTATGGTTTTGAAAACTCTGTTGGGAGAAATGACTAAGCAAGAATGTTAATCATCACATATTTGTAAGAAGAAAAAAAAGAAAAACCTGACTGTCCACCAATAGGGGACTGCTTAAATAATACAGACACATTTATATTATTAGCACAAAAAGATGGTGTTGTTATCTTGTTTTGTAGGGTGAAAAGCATATTCCAACTACATATGTATATAAAAATTATGATCCAACTTTTGTTAACACATACCAAAAATGTTTGAAAGCATATTTCAAAAAATGTGGACAATACTATAGATAACTTTTAAAACAACATTTTCTCTCTGAAATATTAAAATTTAGATAGCCTTCTCCCAAGTATTTGACAATTAAACTGAATTCCCTCCATGAGATTTATGTCTTCAACAAGGATACATTTCATTCAAAGAACTCCCCTCTTTGTTAAAGCACCCTCCAGCTTTCCTCATCTTTATGGCTAAGAAAATGACATTTCACCCAAAACCTTTTTCTGATTAAAATCTACTGGGCTCACTTACCCACTACCTAACACTAGCAGGATTTTTATTGGTAGACACTGACAGTTACTTTATAAAATACAAGGATTACATCTTACCTAAAATGTCTATTTGTTAAAAAGAAGTCCTCCCATTTAGTTAATTAACATATTGACCACCTAACATATTTATCTTTTTTTGTGACAATATTTAAGTTCTACTCTCTTAGCAAGTTTCAATTATACAATACAATGTACAACTCTAGTCACCATGTTATAGGTTAGATCCTCAGACATTATGAATCTTAGAGTTGAAAGTTTATACCCTCTTACTTATTTCTCTCTATATCCACCCCGCACCCCACCACCTACTTTTTTACTGTCTGAGTCTGACTTTTGTTTAGATTCCACATACACGACGTGATACAATGCAGAACTTTTCCTTCTCTTTCTGGCTTATTTCACTTAGCATAATGTTACTCTTCAATTAGCATAGCATCACAAATTGCGTGCAGTAATTTCTTTAAATTACAATATAGCTTACCTTAAATATATTTAGAGATAACCAGTAAAAAACTGCTCTATTGCAATTAAAAGAGTGATCAAAAATATATTACATTGTCTAATAGTAAACAATAAAGAAAAACTTAAGAACATAGGAAATCAAGCTTCTAAAATTTTAAGTGAAATGTTCATCGCAGCCTTATTCACAGTGGCCAAATCATAGAAACAGCAAGTGTCCTTTGACAGATGACTGGCTAAAGAAGCTGTGGAATATACACAATGGAATATTATTCAGCCATAAGAAAAGATGAAAAAGGGCCATTTATGACAACATGGATGGTCCTTGAGACCATCAGGCAAAGTGAAATAAGCCAGACGGAAAAAACCAGAACCACATGATTTCACTCATTTGTGGAACACAAAGCTGAAAGCAACAAAGAAATAAAAATTCATGGACATAATTAATAGTTTAGTGGTTAGTGGTTACCTGAGGATATTGGGCAAGAGGGGTAGGAAAGAAGGGATGGAGTCTCAACTATATGGTGATGGAAAGAGAACTGACTGGGTGATGAAGACATAACACAGCACATAGATCATGTATTGGAGAACTGTACACCTGGTAACTATGTAATTTTTAATAGTCAATGTCACCTCAATAAATTTAACAATAAAAAATAGAAAAAAAATTTAAAAAATGAATAAAATTTAAGTGAAAACTTAACTTTTAAAAACTTTAAGAATGATTTCTAGGTAATTACCAGGCTTCAAATATATTTATAATTTAAAAAAATAACCCAGGTATTTCTTGACTCTATACAGAAAAAAAGGTGGTTAAAGTGCAGTGTGCTAGATGATCTAATAAAAAATTAACTAGAAAAAAGTTTCTATTAGGGTGGGCAGATCAAGCTTATAGCACACAATATTGAATCATTAGGGAACAGGTGGTTTAATCTTTCCCAATCTGTCTGTAAAAAAAAGTATTGATTATAAAAACACCATACAAATGACTTAGAAAGTGAAAATATCCTGCAAGACTATAAACAGAAATAAGCTTGATGTATATAGTCTTTCAATATTTTTCTATGTACAAATATACATTGTATTTTTCCATGTATAAGATACTTCTGTCTAAAATTGTTAGACCAAAAATTGGGAGTCATCTTATACATGGGGGTAACTGGATGATATTCTTTCTCTTTTCTCATTTATTTTTATTTTTCAATTACACTTGGCACACAATATTATATTGGTTTCAGGTATACAGCATAGTGCTGAGACATTTATATAACTTACAAAATCCTTATTTCAATACATTTGGTTCCCATCTGACACCATATATAGTTATTACATTATTGACTATATGTCCTATACTGCATTTTACATCCCTGTGACTATTTTGTTACTATGAACTTGTACTTCTTGATTTCTTTCCTTTTCACCCACCTCTCCCACCCTCCTCCCATCACCCCAACAAATATAGTTCCCCTATGAGGCCACAAAGTTATTGCAACATTATTTATATTCCCATGCTATACCCTATATTCCCATGACTTTGTAACCACCTAACCGAACTTCCCAATCTCTTCCCTTATTTCATTTCCTCCCCCAACCTTCCTGCCATCTGGCAACAAACCAAATGTTTTCTGTATCTATTAATCTGTTCCTGTTCCACTTGTTGTTTTCTTTGGATTTCACCTATAAGCAAAGTCAACTTGCATCTGTCTTCCTGTTTGACACTCCACTGAGTGCAATACCCTTCATGTCTTTTGACTGGAGCTTTTAATTCATTTTAATTGAAGGTTAATTGTTGAAGTGTCCCTATTGCCATTTTATTGTTCATAATTCTGCCTCCCTAGCCCCCCGCCCCCATCTTAGAGCAGTCTCTCTAACATTCCTTTTAATACTGGTTTGGTGGCAATAAATTTCTTTAGCTTATTCTTGTCTAGGAAGCTCTTTATTTGTCCTTCAATTTGGAATGACAGCCTTCCTGGGTAGAGTAATCTTGGTTGTAGGTCCTTGTTTTTTATCACATTGAAAATTTTCTTGCCAACCCCTTCTGGCCTGCAAAGTTTCTGTTGAGCAATCAGCTGACAGTCTTTTGGGAGCTCCCTTATAAGTAACTAGTTGCTTTTCTCTTGCTTTTAGTATTCTCTATCTTTAGTCTTTGGCATTTTAATTATGTGTCTTGGTGTGGGCCTATTTGGGTTTGTTTGGGACTCTCTGTGCTTCCTGTGCTGTTTCCTTCACCAGGCTAGGGAAGTTTTTAGTCATTATTTTTTTCAAATAGATTCTCAATTTCTTGTTTTCTTTCTCCTTCTGGTACTCCTAGATGTGAATGTTGTTGCACTTGATGTTGTCCCAGAAGCCCCTTAAACTATCCTCATTTGGGGGGGGGGATTCTTTTTTTTCTGCTGTTCTGACTGGATGTTTTCTGGTACACTGTCTTCCAATTCGCTGATTTGATCCTCTGTTCCATGCAGTCTGCTGGTTATTCCTTCTATTGCATTCTGAATTTCAGTTATAGCATTCTTCATTTCTGACTGGTCCTTTTTTTATGGTTTCTATGTCCTATTTTATGTTTGCTCACTGTTGAAGTTTTCATTACGTTCCTTAAGTATCCTTAAAAATCATCATTTTGAGCTCTGTATCTGATAGGTTCTTGACTCCATCTTTAGTTCTAGAATTTTCTGTTCTTTAATTTGAGGTATATTTTTTGTTTCCTCATTTTGGATACCTTGTCTGAATTTGTTTCTACATATAATGTAGATCTGCTATGTCTCCCTGTATTGCTGAATAGCCTTATGTAGTAAGTGCCCTGTGGGGCCGTGGCACTGTCTCCCTGGTTACCTGTGCTGGGTGCTCCTATAGATTGCTTTGATACCAGTGCTGTGCCTGGAGTTACTCAGCAAAAGTCTCAGGGCACACCAATGTCCTTCCCAGGCAGACTAGTGCCTGAAGACTTAGTTTTCCTAGGAAGACTACAATGCCAATGGGGCTGCCTGCTGATTGGAGAAACTGCCTCTGGCATTGGCAGAGTTGGGTGAAGAGGGATTCCAGTGAGTCTGCAGGGTGGAACGAGTGAAACTCAACAGACCAACCAGGTTCAGATATTACCTTATAGGGGCAGGCACAACCAGCCAGCCACTATATGGGAGGAGTGTGCACCCAGGAAAAATGGTGACTGTCCTCCGGTCCTTGCTCCAAAGCTACACACTTCAGTCTGCCTCCGTATGTCCCTCTGCCAGAGCCCAGGGTGAGTACCCATAAGTGACTTAAGTCTGCATGGGCACTTTAAGAGGACATCTGGGTTTCCCAGAGCCTTCTGCCCCAACTGGATGGTCAGAGTCCCCACTGTTTTTCACAGCCAGATGTTGTGGGGCTCCTCTTCCCAGTACCAGTGCTCTGGACTAGGGAGTCTGATATGGGGCTGGGGTCCTTTGCTCTTCTAGGGGGTACCTCCATGCCTCAGATATCCCTCTTGGTTCTCTACTACCACTGGAGGTTTGGCTCCTTTCACGTCTGTGCCCCTTCTACCAGTCTCACCATGGCCTCCTCATTTTTGTATCCTTGATTATAAAGCTTCTGTTCAGCTAGACTTCAGATGTTTATCCATGTTGGTTGTTCAGTAATTTAGTTGTAATTTTAACATGTTCACAGAACAAAGCTGGCACAGTGTTTACCTACTGTGCCATCTAGGATCTCCTCTAATATTGATTTCTTAATGTTGGGTTAGAAAAGTAGGGGTTGTCTTATACACAGAAAAATACTGTACATAGTTTAAAACAGAATTGGGACACTATGAATATTGTTTGGTAGTTGTTTAAGAAAGAAATTAATTATTAATAGACTAGCAGAATATACTAGAAACAGAATTTCAAAGTGTCTATTAAATGTAACTTTGTCAGCAAAACTCAACTTTAAGTACAGTTTAACTCTCACAAACACAGTATCTGATTGAAATGAAATACCTCTGTAGTCCTCAATTATTTTAAGATGTGGATATCTTAAATATATCAGAGTAGTATCAACTTGTAAATATAATTTAGCAAAGAACACATAGCATCAAAGACAGAACCCAGAGGGATATGTAGAAATGTCAAGAAAAAGAGATCAACTTAACTGCAAACAACCAAAAAGCTTTTAGAAGTTAAAAGAACTTTTAAATTTAGTTAAAAGAAATTCCAAAGTCTCCATTAGAAAATTAAAGTTTTAAAGAATTCTGTGAATCTAAAAATTTTTAGAGTTCTTACAAACATCAAAGTTGCCTATTCAAAGCATAAATCAGTTGTTTCCATAAATATTTGAATCCTTATGTGCTAACGTATGAAATGCAGGAGTTTACATCTAGTAGAAAATACAGATATATTAATACAACGTGCTGATAACAGTATTTGTACACAAAGTATAAAAATAATACTAGAATGAAAGTAATCCTGGGAAAAGTTGTGATGGATGAGTAGAATTTTTTTTCTGTGAGAGGGCAAAAAATGCATTCTAAGGATAGGGTAGAACTTGAACGAAATAGCAATGATATATTCCAAAAACTATAGGCAATGTGATATGGTAACACAAAGTGTTAATGTGGAAGCTGGGGTTGAAGAAGGAGAACCAATTTTTTGAAGGCCTCACACATCAAGACAACACTTGGTTGTCTTCTCTATCCACACTTACTATCTTGGTGACCTCAATCTCATAGCCTTATAGCTTTCATGCTGCCAACTTCCAAATTTCTGTCTCTGGTCTAGAGGTCACTCCTAAACTCCAAACCATTTCTAGTAGGCAACTCAAATTAAACATATCCAAAACTAGACTTCTAACCTCCCCCCTAAAATGTTTCATCTGCAGCTTTCCCTATCTCAGTTGATGGCCTTTCCACCTGTGGCTGCAGGTTATCCTCTTACCTCCTTTACATTTTTGTTCAAATGATAACCTTAAGATTACTCTGACACATTTTTCCCTTTCCTTGTAATATTCTTGATAGGTTTTCTTATCAATCAGGATTATGTTGGCCTCAAAGAAAATCTGAAAGTGTTCCTTCTTGCTCTTTAGTTCTGTCCATGTTTGCTTCATTATTTTCAAATCAAGGTATTAAGAGTATAAACATTTGGGAATGTTATGAACTGGTTGATTCTTTTATTATTTTGAAATGTCTCTTCTTGCTGTAATAGTCCTTGGCTAAAGTCTACTTTGTTCATCAGTATAAACATACCACTGTCTTTTAATCAATGTTGCATGGTATTTCTTTTACCACCCTTTTACTTTTAACTTCTTTGAGTCCTTATATTTATAAAGTATGTCTTTTGTAAATAGCATATACTTAAGAGTCTTATTCCTTTGATCTAACAATTGGAGTATGCTGTCAGTTCAGATTTAATGTAATTGCTGATATAGTCTATTCAAGTTCATCAGCAATTTGTACCATTAGCTGTTCCTTTATTTTCCAGCCATTTTTTGAGACTGATTTTCTTAGCTTTTTAAAGTATTTAACATAAAATTAAATTCACTTCTGTTGGTGTATAGTTCTGAATCCTGATAAACATGTATAATCATGTAACCACTACTACCAACAAACATAAATGCGTCCATTACCCCAAAACTCTCTCATGACCCTTTGTAGCTCAACTCTACTACCACTCCCAGGGCACTATTAATCTGTTTTCTGTTCCCCATAGTTTTGCCTTTTCAAGAATGTCACCTTAGTGGAATCACAAAATAACAAAGCCATCTGCTTGGCTTCTTTCATTCAGCATGCCATTCATACCTTGCTGTTGTATCAACAGTTCTTGCCGTGTTACTGCTGAGTATTCTATTATGTGGATGAACCATAGTTTATCCTTTTGTTGAAGGGCATTTGAGTTGCTCCCAGTTTCTGGAGGTTATGAAGTTGCTACAAACATTTCTGTACAGATTCTTGTGTGAACTTACATGCTGGGTCCTAAGTGTATGAAAGTTCCAGTTGGTCTGCATTCAACCAAACCAGTATTTGGCACTGTTGACTTTCAAAATATATGCCATTCTAATGGATGTGTAGTGACATTTTATTGTGGTTTTAATTTGCATGTCCCTAAACAACACAATTTTGAACATATTTTCATTTGGTAAAAGAGGTGTTGAAATCTTTTATCCATTAAAAAACTGGGTTCTTACTGAGTTTAAAGTGTTTTATGGACATTTGTCCTTTAGTTATGTATGCTGGAAAAGATTTCTCCCAGTCTGTGGCTCTTTTCATCTTAATAGAGTTTTTCTCAGAGCAGAAATTTAACAATTTGATGAATTTCTCTTGTTGGTTGTGATTTTTGGTGTCTTATCTAGGAAATCTTTGCCTAAACCAATGTCACTAACATTTCTGTTCTCTCCTAGAAGTTTTTTACATTTAGGTATATCAAGTCCCTTCCTCTTTTTAAATCCCTCTCATTTACTTCTCTTTTAAAACAGCCTTCTTGAGGTTTAATTAATTTATTTTGCGGTTTTTTTGGGGGGGAGGGAGGGGTAGTTCCCTGGCTGGGAATTGAACCCAGGCCGCAGTGGTGAGAGCGCCGAAGCCTAGCCACTACACCACCAGGGAATTCCCTTGAGGTTTAATTTATATACCAAAAAATTCACCTGTTTTAAGTATATAATTGAATTATTTTTTTAGACTATTTACAAAGTTGTACAACCATCACCTCAATTCAGTTTTAGAACATTCACATCACAATTCCAAAAGCCCTTGTGCACATCTAAAGTGAATTCCTCCTCCTACCCTAAGCTAGACACTAAATCTACTTTCTCTTTTATTGATTTGCCTTTTCTGGACATTTCATGTAAAAGGAATGATACATACATGTGATATTTTGCATTACACTTCTTTCATGCAGCTTACTTTCTTGAGGTTCATCCATGTTATGTCTCAGAAATTGAGTAGTATTCCATCATATGAATATACCACATTTTGTTTTATCTATTTACCACTTGATGTGCATTTTAACTGTATTTACTCTGTAGCTACTAAAAATAATGCTATGAATATTACATACAAGTCTTTGTGTAGACATATACTTTAACTTTTTCTGGTCAACACCTAGAAGTAGGATTGCTGGGTTATGGCAAATATATTTAACCTTTGAAAGAAACTGCCCGTGGTAGGCAGAATAATGGCCCAAAGAATGTCCATGTTCTAATCCTAGGAACTTTTAATGTTATTTTACATGAAAAATGAACTTTGCAGATGTGATTAAGACTAAGATGGGAAGATAACCAATATCTGGGTGGGCCTAATATGATCACACAGGTCCTTAAGTCAGAGAAAATGTGGTAACAGAAGCAGAGACAAGAGAGATTTGTGCAACTTAACTTGGAAAATGAAGGGCTACAAATCAAGGTGCTTCAAATGTTTAACACACCACAACTTCTCAATTTCCAGCTGTACTATGCACTCAGTTTGTAGAAGAGAAGGTGAATGAGCGTGGGATTAGAATGAGTGTTCCACTCTTTACAGTCCTTCCCTTCTAAATTCAGCAATCTCAGGTCAGACTGCCATAGTACTTGCCTTTGGTGTAAATGGCTACATGTCTTGACTTGTTTTGCAATAACACTACTGTCTAACACTCTTTGGGTAAGAATGATCATTTTTAAAAATTATATATAATGTAGTTTAAATGCCACCCAATGTCACTGGAAGTCATGTTGGTATTACTGTATTTTGCTGTGTATAACACACATTTTTTTGTCCAAATTTGTGAGGAAAAAAATAAGGATGCACATTATGCATGGGTAGCACTAATTCCATATCTGTATGTTTTTAATTCTTTTATTTATGCTCATGAGTTAAAGATATTAAGTCTAGAAATCAATAATTAAAATATTACAATGAAAAATTTTTTCCCTCAAAGTTGGGCCAAAACAGTGGGTGTACATTATAAATAGGAGCACATTATCTGCAGCAAAATACGGTAAGATGATAAAAACAATTAGACAGTAGAGGGACTGTACCTAGACTTTTTACAGTCACTTAACTTATAAGGAAAGAATTCCCTTTTATAACACATCACTTTGACAGTTGTTCCCTGGAATATAAAAAATGCACAATGTACAAGCTTTGATTGGAGAACAGATCACATTGCCAAGAATGTCCATAGTGAGAAGAACATCTAAAAACTGTATTACTAAAAGGAACCCTTTGCACTTTAGGGGCAAAGTACAAGACCTGTAGAGATGTCCAAGAAACAATTTTCAAGAGAGCAGGGAAAAATCTGAGCAGCAGTGTTGTTAAATCCAAGAATGGATTCCAAACCTGGCTGTTCACCAGAATCACCTTGCCAGTTAAAAATTCATATTCCCACATCCACCTTGTAATCTTTACTTCTGTAGTTAAGATTATGTTAACCATGCAAACTTAACACTCACCTAAATTAATAAACTTCCTATTGCATGTGTGTCAATTTCTACAAGGGTGGGCTAGTAATTTTTGCCTCCACTGTAATATTTTTTGTTGTATTAGACCTACCTAGATATAACTGGTTCCGTGTAGTCAGATGGTATCTCCCCTCCAATGGACTGCTTTTTGTTCTCGGTGTCATAATGATGGACCCAAGTTTCATCACTTGTAATGACCTTTTTTAAGAAGTCCCCACCTTCTTTTGTAAAAATTTCAAAACCCTTTTTCCACTGCTAAGAATTCAGTAACAGCATGCTATTTGAACTGAACATCTGACCACTCTTCCATGCCGATGTGCACTGGGTGAAAAATGTAAGCATCTGTGTGTGCAAGGTCAAGAATGATGGTGGGGAGATGCCATGTGACTACACAGAACTGGTTATATCCAGATGTGTCTAATGTAACAAAAATATTACAGTGGAGGCAAAATTTATCAGCCTGCCATTATAAATGTGAGAGAAATAGAGGCTAAAAATGGACACAGAGATATGGAATAGGTCATTGGAAAAATAGGTTATATGATTACAGTGATTTCACATAAAAATCTTAATCATTTCCCCTATGCAAGTAGTATATTATACTATAGCTTTAATGTGTGTGGCATAGCTAGTATTGAGGAGCTGTGACTCAAACTCAAATTTGTCTGACTCATAACCTGGGTTGTTAATCACTGTACTCACTACTTATTGCAGAAAAGATTTCAATATAATTTAATGATACAGACTATATTTATTAGTTGAAGACCTCTACTCTGTAGATAAAGCCCCAATTCCTGGCCTGAGAGTTAAATCAGCCATGGGACTGTATCTATTACTTCACTCAATTTTTTTAAAAAATTAAGTTGTGGAGGATTCCCTGGTGATCTAGTGGCTAGGTTTCAACGCTCTCATCACTGTGGCCTGGGTTCACTTCCTGGTCAGAGAACCAACCAAAAATAAAAAAGAAAATTAAGTTGGTTCCTAATATTTAAATGATAAGATTTTAAATAAAGCTTACCTTTCTTCTCTTGTTTACTCATTTACTTTATCTGCTTGTTCCTGGGTACCTATTGTCACTAGAGTTTACAACCCAACTATAAAAAAACTGAAGAATTATTAAAGACAATAAATTATTCTCTTTGCTCAAGTAAATTCATGTGACGTTATGTTTTCTTGTTTTCTAAATTCATAACAAATCCTAATGCATCTTCACACAGAAGTTTTGAGACTAAGGATCTAAAAGAAAAGACAGACCGATATAGCAAAAGTGCCTATAGAAATGTGTATCAAGTCCTTAGATTTAGAAAATGCAGCTACTTGCCGCCTACATTATAGAACTCATTAGCTCTTAATCTGTGTCAGTACCACAAGATTAGTCTGTTACTTAGTCAAATATATTCTTTGAGCTTAGAATATGGTAATAGGAAATGTTTACCCTGGGCTTATAAAAGTGGCAGTGTGATAAAATGAGATAAAGAATGTTAAGCATTTGGCACAGCAACATCAGATAAGCACTCAAATGTTTTTAGCTATTAAAGGTTATGTCAATTATGCCCATAATTGTAAAAACAAAATTTAGTGGCAATATTGTGCAAGGCCACAAGATGGAGGTATGACTACACAAAAGTGGGTCTTTCTCTAAACTGACATTTTAAGTCATATAGCAAAAAGAAAATGAAGTACAGAGAAAACTTAAAGTTTAACCACTTATACTTTAGATAGGTACTATTAAGTACACTTTGCGACAATTTTTGTTGTTTGTTTGTGGTTCCCTGGCTGGGAATCGAACCCAGGCCGTGGCATTGAGAGGGGGCACAGCCTAGCCATACCACCACCAGGGAATCCCCATGGGACAAAATTTTAATTGCCTGGTCACTTCTTGTGCAGTGTTTCAGCTATCTATGTCTACAGATTCTCATTATATACAATATCAGCTGCACTTCCCTTAAAGGAGTCAGTCATCTTTACTTCTTAGGCCTTTAATATAATTGATGGGGGCTCTCTCATCACATCTAGATTTTATAGCAGTTTCTCAATCTTGGTACTATTGATACTTTGTGCTGGATAATTCTTTGTTTGTGAGGGGCTTTCCAGAGCATTGTAGGATGTGTAGTAGCATTCTTCTAGTGTCTATGCACTAGAAGTCAGCACCCATCCTACCCTACTGTGACAACCAAAAATGTCTCTAGGCACTACCAGATTTCTGGGTTGGGGTAGGAGGCCTGCCTGTGGTAGAGTCACTAACTGTTTTACAGGAGTAGCAAGTATCAAAAAGTGGTGGTAGGTGATCATCTCTCCATAGTGTGACTGCAAGTATCAGCAGGTAAAAATCTCAGCAATTATTCTTGGGTACTAGAAGCGCTAAACATACAGCATCATAATCTACTCAAGGTTATAACCTAAAATGAATAAAAAAAATTCTTTGAAAATATTTTCATGGCCATCCATATGTTCAATTAGGAGAGCTCCTTCTCAGCTCTGCCTTTTCCCTTACTACCACCTAAATATTGATGCTTTTACTTCCAAATCTATGAATCCAAGCACATATTCCCAACTGGTTAATGGTTATCTCTACAGAATCTCAAATTCAGCACACTGAAAATAGAACTCATTATTTTCTACAGGAAACATCTACCTCCATTTTCTATCTTTACAAATATTCCCCTTCATGCATCCAATACAGACATTTAGTTTTAGATGTACACTTACGTCTCACTTTAAACCCTATTAATTCTACTTCCCAAATATCTTCATAACCTGTAGATGTACACTTACGTCTCACTTTAAACCCTATTAATTCTACTTCCCAAATATCTTCATAACCTGTTCCTATAGCTTTTTAGCAGTATGGTTCAGGCCATCATTTCAATCTAAAATCTACAGCCTAATAAACAGGAGTAACACTAGAGCCAGAGAAAGCCATCACAATGCAGTCAGAATAATCTTTCTAAAACACAAATCTGATCACTGTATTTCTCCTCTGAAAATTTTCCAATAGCTACACATAACCTACCAAATAAAATTCAAATAGCGATGTATATAAAGCCCTTCATCGCCTAGCTGTGGCCACTGACCTAGCCTCCCTGCCCTCCCCCATTGTTTTTTTTAGCCATATAAAAATACTCAAAAATTCCAGAACCCACCAAACTAACTTTCCCTCTTGGCTCACCTATATATCTGTTTTTTTCATTAGTAGACTATATATACTATACCTATAGATACACTAGGAGACAAGAATACTATCATAGCAGTATTGTGAGGATTAAATGAGCTCTACTGACTGGTAGTATAGTAGACAATTAACAGTGGAGAACATGTATTAGGTAGCTATAAAAAAAGTAAAGGTGCCATGAAGGGAAGAGATGAGAGGAGATCAAGTCTCAAAAGACAGGGAAAAGAGCAAAATGGAAGCAAGCAGCTTAAAAGAGAACAATTTAAATATGATTCCAAAGTTCTGCTTCTTGGTATCATAGTAAGTTAAGAGCTGACAGAAACTAGGGATAGCAAAGATGTGACACACATGCCACAGCAGTCATGATATTATCACTGACATTACTTTTTTTTTGCAGTCTGAGAACTCATCAAAGGTATCAACAAATTAAACACTGATAAGGTACTATCAACAGATTACAACAAGCCCATGAATTAGAATACTTGGTTGTTCTTGTTCAGGTTCAAGCTAGCCTCTTTAACGACAAAGAAACCAAGGCCCAGGTCAAGAAACTTATTAAGTGACCCTACTACTAACTATCATTAGTGGCACACTGAACTCTACAATGCAGTTCAATGTTCTTAGTTCAATGCTTTTTGCACTACAGTAAGTCTCCTTTATGAAGATAAATGATGCTACAAATAATAAACTATACAAACCAGAGGGGGGAATCCAATATATCTTTAAATGTACCTAACTCAGTATTCTGAAAAGAGAAATAAGAAATGTTAAAATGCCCCTAAGTACAAAATATTTTCCTTGCTTTACTGTAGCTTAACAAACTCCACCTGTAAAAAATTTTCTTTCTAATGATCTGGGTCCTAAACTGGCATCATTCTGACAATATTTACTATTTTTAATGTCTCAATCCATTTTCTAAAGAATGTTATCTTTGTTTTGTACTTTTTTGTACTTTAAAGTAAAAAGGCATCCAAAATCCAAGTTAAAAACTGGTAAATTATACAAGAAACAGGTAAGTTACGAAGGTAAAAAAATGGCCCGTACACATGGGAAATGTCCAACTTGACTAAAACAAAACAAAACAAGCCATTTATCACCTAATCAGCAAAGTAAACCTAGAATTAAGGCTACATGTGAATATGTTCTCAAAATCAACTTATAAAGAAACAGTTATTTCTGTCACTTTACAAATGCTCAATGTATGCCACTCATCCCTGACAAAGGTAATTTCTACCACCTATGGCTGAAATGGCAGCCACAATGGCTTACTCTGTTTCCTTAAGGTTTTTACAAGTGCCCCTCTCCTTCTCCATTAGCTCTTGGAGAAGAGAAGGGCACCCACATACACTGCTTGGCAGTATAAATTGCTACTATCTTTCTGGAGTCAATTTGGCAAAAAATATCAGAGGTTTTAATATGCCAGTACCTTCTGAACCAAAAAATTTCACTTCGAGGGAATTAATGAAAAGAAATAATTAAGGTTGTATGTCAAGTTGCTTTACAAATAAACATTCACTATAGCACCATCGAGGACTGCAAGCTGAGAAGGCTCTGAACTTGAAAAACAGGGTCTTATTTTTTTTCCCTTAAGAACAGCTTCACTGTGGTACACAAACACAACAGAATATTACTCAGCTATAAGAATAAATAAAATACTACCATTTGTGACAACATGGATGGACCTTGAGATCATCATGCTAAGCAAAATAAGCCAGACAGAAAAAAACCAAGAACCATATGACTTCACTTATATGTGGACTATAAAACTGAAAGCAACAAAGAAACAAGAATTCATGGACACAGTCAATAGTTTGATAGATACCTGAGGGTAAAGGGGAAAAAGAGGAGAAGAGAGGAGGGGGAGTCAAATACATGGTGATGAAGAGAACTGACTGGGTGGTGAACACATTATACAACACATAGATGATGCACTATAGAAATGTACACCTGGAACCTATGTGATTTTTACTAACCAATGTCACCTCAATAAACATAACAGCAACAACAAAGTACAGCTTCAGCAATGACTGAGGTAGAATATAGTTTGCATTAGATCAAGAAAGGCAAATATGTACTTCCAATTATCCTTTCCCCATCCAAGGCAGACAAGGATTACAATATTTTAATTTAAAAACAGGAACTTACAGTGTTATATATCAATTTTTCTCAATAAAGCAGGAAAAAACATTTCCCCAAGCAATTACTTTAGTTTTAAATTCTGTAAATAATTATAGTAAGTAGAAGTTTTCAACAGTATCCAAATAAAATACGGGAGATTATAAAGACACATATTTCACTTCCTTCTAGTATTTGGATCTAGCTGTATACTGCATCAGTAAGATTCATTTACTGATGCAGTATAAAATCAAGTTCCTTGTACCTGATCAGGTCAACAAGAGTGAACTCATTAAGATAATTAGACACTTACAGCTCAACGCTAATCAAGCCTTCTTCCTATTAGTGAATGGACACAGCATGGTGAGCGAGTCCACACCGATTTCGGAAGTGTATGAAAGTGAGAAGGATGAAGATGGATTCTTGTATGTGGTATATGCTTCTCAGGAGACACTTGGAATGAAATTGTCTGTGTAAGACGAAAAATGCATCTGTTCTAGAAGTTTTTAAACCCTTACCAAGGGAAAAACGGATGTTGCCAACTGAAATTGATCAGTTCATCTAATCACAGATCATCAAAACAATATTGTTCCTGCCTAGGAGTTTTAGGAAATTGTTTTTCTACTGCAAGCAGAAAAATGAGCTCCAAATGAGCACATCGAACTTTGGAAACTGTATTATTTAACCTAGATTGTCCTTTTTAAAAATAAAATACTTTGCATTCTAAGTTACCAATAAGAAATATTATAAGTACCTTGTATTTGTTCTTGTGTTTTTAAATTGTTACATAAAATTCTTTGAACCACAATGTTAAAAAATAAAAGCTAAAATTCCTTTATAATATAAAAAACAAGTACTTAAATATAAACAAATAAAAATGTGAATTAAAAAATTGAAACTAAAGACTTTTTTTCCCTAAAAGTTTAGGCCAAAAACATGAATGCACATTATACACAGGAGTGCATTATAAAGGCCACAATACAGTAAATAAATAAAAAAGTTAGTAAATATGAAGTGAGACCAGGAGTAGCCTCAGAATCCTTACTACAGAGAATAAACAGCTACACACTATCTTTTGGACCACAAGTCAAAAATTTAGAAATATTTACCTCCTGGGAATTAGATCCTAAGGAAAAAGATTACGTTTCACACAAATTTGTTTTTTCAGGGTCTAGCACATCACTGTCCATAGAAATATAATTAATTTGAGTCACATGTAATTTCTAATTTTCTAGTATCTACACTAACAAACCAGAAAGACACTGTGATCATAATAAAAATTATTAATGACTATTTTACTTTTTCTTAAATCTTTTTTCATATCAAGTCTTAAAATCCAGTGGTTATTGGGGAACTCCCTGGTGGTGCAGTGGCTTAAGGCTTTGGCGCTGGCGCTGTCAGCACTGCGGCCTGGGTTCGATTCCCAGTCAGGGAGCTACCCACATACCAAAAAGAAAAAAAAAAAAAAAAAAAAAAATCCAGTGGTTATTACATTTATAGCACATCTAAATTCCGATGTTAATTTTCATTGGAAATATTTGATCTATATGTACAGTTCATAAAATTTACAGTAAATCCACATATCCAAGTTGTTCCAAATATACTTAAAAATCATCAACAACCAATGTTGAGTATCAGTTTTTTAATTTTAATTAAAATTTAAAATTCAGTTCCTCAGTAACACAAGCCACATTTCAACTGCTCAACTATAACTAGTCACTACTGTAATGGACAGGACAGGACTACATTCTGCAAATAAGTCAGGCACTGAATAAATGTAAATAAGAGACAATGAAGGAGAACAGGTCAAGAGAAAGCAGTATTCTGTGACAGCACAATTACATAATTTTGTAGTTATTAAACTATAATCCATACAATTCTCATTTCTATGATGGAAAGAAAAGTTTCTACTGGTTACTACTAGTATTCTAATGGTTTCTGTAGATTGTGCTTTAAATAAAAAAGGACAACCATTTAAATAACTGAGGTGTATCTTTTCAGATGACACAACACTGAAAGTCATAGCTAATACCTGGAAGAGAAAATCAGGACTCAAAAGGATTTCCACCAGGCCAAAAAAGAGGAGGTAGCCAAGTGATATTTAACACTGGTATTAGTTTGGTCTGGCAAAAGCACTGGCTTTGAAAGATAATGCTTTATATGGATGGCCACTAAAAATATTTTGTAACTCAGAAATTTTTAATTTTACCAACAATTGTCTACAATTTGGAGAAGAAATTAACACTGATGGCAACACAGCACTAGTTACCAATGTACACATGTATACTGGTAGCCAATATACTTTCTAAATTACACAATGATTTTAGTTATAGACAAATGCAAACATCTGATGTTATAATTTATAATGTAGTTGTACCTGATCATTTACACTGAGATATATTATAATTTACTTTCCTTTTATTTCTCTTATATGTGTTAGGACATTCATTGATTTTTTTAAATAAAAACTGTGATACAGATAGCTTATATTTCATATGAATTCATCTCAGCATAACAAGAGGACATTACAAAGTATTTGTTAAAATCCAATTATCGCATCAATATCCCACAAATTATTGCCTTCAGAGAAGTATAAATTGCAGGTTTACCTAAGTTCCTGAATTCTACGAAGGGTGATCAAGAAATTCGTGGAATCAAGGGGAAGAAGGGTAAAAAAAAAAACTCTATTTTTCTCCTCTTCAATATACCATTTAACCCTAATACACTTTTCAGATCTTTCAATAAATGTATACCCTCAAAAAATATTTTGTTTTGCCCTCAAATTTCAGCTTTAGCCTCTTCATCTGTAAATTTCTTTCCTTGAAGCTGTTTTTTTCATATTTGGGAACAAATAATAATCAGACAGATCCAAGTCTGGACTGTAGGGAGGGTGGTTTAACGTTTGGAAGCCAGTTGTAAAGAGCAGCCAATGTAACATTGGGCATGTTGTCATGTAAAAGCAACACCCTTTTAGTCCATTTTCCTCTTCTTTTCTCCACAATTCTTTTAACTTTTTCAACAGATTGAAATAGTATTCTCCAGTTACTGTGACACCCTTATTCTTATAATCGATCAGCAGGATACCCTCCATATCTCAAAGCAGTAGCCATGATTTTTCCAGCCGATTGCAACCCATCCAATTGCAACACCTGAACTTCCTAAGTCGTGCCCTTTTCATGCCATTGCATGGACTCCTGCTTTGACTCAGGCTCATAATGATGAATCCAAATTTCATCTCCAGTGACAATCCAATTTAAACTTTATCTTTATTGTCTCTGCAGAGGTCCAAAAAATGTCATGGACACTTGATGTGTTGTTTTTGAAGCACTGTGAGCATTCTAGGTACCCATCTTGCACCGACTATTTGACATCCTTAGATGCTGATGGAGAATATTCAAAATGGTTGCAGGTGATACTCCAACCATTTCTGCAAGCTGCTTTTTATTCTATCTGGTATCTTCCAATACAAGTTTAACTTTTTTGATAATGTCTGAGAAAGTGGCCTCAACAGGGCATCCTAGGCGGAGGTAGTCTTCAATTGACTCTGCCTTACTGGAAAAGGCTATGCCACTTGTAAACTATGGATTTCCCAGGGCAACAGTCCCTGTAAACTGCTAACATCTCTTCCAAAATGGTTTGAGGTCTTTTCCCTTGTTTTGTGAGAAACTTAATGATGGCACGAAATTCATCCATACTTCAGGTTTTCTTCACATTTCATGTCCTTCTTCGGCAGTATCTGAAGGAACACGGACGCAAGCAGGCTAAAATTTGGCACATATACTAATAAGTCACACAATCAAACAGTGTGCACTAGTGCTCCCACCCCTCTGATACCCACTGCAACGCCCTACCTGGCACCCCATTCCACAAAGTTCTTGGCCACCCCCCTCAGCTTTGCTGGCTTTTGTGATGTTTGCTTTTATTCTGACAAAACCAGCAATAAAACCTTTTACAAAACTAAAAAACCCTGTTTTATTGAAGTATATAATACATATGGTAAAGATCACTAATCTTGTTTACATCTTACTGATTTTTTACTTATTGTATACAGATATGTAATCAACACCCAGAGTAAAGATAGAGAATATTTATAGCACTTCAGAAACACCCTGGTGCCCATTCCCAGTCAACATGCTATCAGAGGTAACCATTATTCTGAGTTCTTGAACATAAGATTCTTTTCTGACTACAGGATCTTATATTTTAACATTTCAATTAGTAAACTACACTGTTATTAAGATATGCTATATTTATATTTTTGCTGTCTACTTTCCCATCTTTATTTTGTGCACATCTATTCAAATCTTGTTAGACATTTTAATTAGAACTAATTTTTACTATATCTCTTTACTATAAATAAAGTGTAAATGAATTCAGTTTTACTTTCTATTTTATCGACTAATTACATTGCCATTTCAGTCATGGCTGTGTATGGCATACCTTCTTGCTTGAGTACCACCTTCCCTAGAGAGGAAAAATAGATAAAAATACTCAGCTTACCATCCACAAATTCAACCTACAAAATGTTCTGTTCATAAAAACAAGCAACCTCAATAAGAAGACGTAACACATCTCAAATTTCTAGACCATGCATATAGATACATGCAATAATGAATGACTTCAAATTTATCTACTAAGGAGGAAAGGTAAATAATGTCAATACAATGGAATGTCCTACTGGTAATAATAAAAACTAAGTAAAAACATGAAGAAAAACTAGGTAAAATAGTAACTTTAAAAAGTTTCAAAATGATAGGCAATGATGTAATTAGAATTGGCAGTTCTGAATTTGTTTCTGATTTTAGGTATTTCTATTTGACTTAGAGTTTGGTTAGCTTAATATACAATAAAACACTTAAGCAAATAAAATTTCATACAAAAAACCATATATAATCAGGTCCACTGTTTCATTTTCACAGGCCATTCCGAATCAAGAGCCAGGACAGTAACACTAATCACATTGTTCATGGTGATACAAGTCTTTGAACTCAAGGACCTTAATATGTTTTAAATACTATCTATTGTCTTCATTTGTCCAGTGTCTTAAATACAAGACTTAGAAATGGAAAAAAAAAGTTAAGTCCCAGCTTATCTGAGAGTTATTTCATCTGTGAAGTTAAAAGGACTATTCCTGTGAAATCATCGTAAAAGTTTACCAGTAAGGATACAATTTTAAGCTCCCAATCACAAAAAGTGATAGGAACTAAACTTAAAGACTCTTCTTTCAGGCATAGTTGGTGGCATAAGGTAGATTCATTAAAGACAAATTTCCTCTAAATTTGACTTATTCTGGGGAATTTGCCTTTATCAGGTTGTTACACATAAATAACCATTTTTAATAAAAATATAACTGCCTCATGAGTATATTAACTGAAGGTAGATGTAAATTAATACCACTGTTTGACCTCATTCCTATTGCCACATTAGGTATCAGAAAGAACATTATACCCCAGTGAGATTGAATTAAACCGAAGAGTTTTGGATCTAACATACAGATTAATTTCTTGGAGTCCTCACCACCTTTATAAATCCATTCAGTCTCAAATTTGGGAATTCTACAGCTTCATTTTTATTACTTTAATGAAACAAGACGAATGAGCACGGAATGCCCAAGAGAATACAAAAACGAGTAAGAGACAGCATCCATACTGAAGGAAAAAAAAATCTCGCTAAATTATATTTGATCATATATAAAATAACCAAGCGTCCTAGGTCATGATTCAAGTGCAGCAAATACTTTTCACACCTCTCAGTTACTATCCTGACAGGAACGCTTTAGAACATGATGTGAAATAATGCAGGTAGTATGAAAATTTCTTCATGATTTTGAAACATGAAATACAAGACATATGATCTGACATTAAAATGAGTTTCCAATATTTAAGGCAAAATCAGAGGAATCATGTTACAGAGTTAAGACCAATTAATCGCTGGACCGCTAATGCGACCTCAAACACATGAACACACAAAGATATTTAGACCTTTTAGGCAGATTACTTCTCAGACTGACTTTGATTTCATCGTGAAAAGGGTTGCTAAATAGTTTGAAAGGCTTCACTAACTCAAAATATAACTACAATTCTTTAGATGACTTGCTATAACAGAAAAAAAAAAAAACTTAGGCATCTCAGAAAACTTTTTAGCATTGATAAGATTCCTTTTCTTCCTCTAAGGAGGGAAAAGGCAAGCTCCCAAATGGCCAATTCAGGCAATATTTTAAAACACGGTGTTATGTAATTCATATTTTAATAGTATGTAATTTAATAGTAAGGTGACATCTTATCCAAGTGGAAATAGTCGAACCAAAACAATCCCTAATTTATCCAAGAGGGAAACTGTGAAAGACTACTGACTGCCAATCACCTGAAAAAAGCTTCGTAGTAACTAAGGACCCCCTCAAGCAAGGGGCAATACTAAGCTGCTAAAGCAACAGCTCCACCTACTGATCTACAATACTTCCTTAAACATTTTGGCACCCCAAATCTACAGCGCTCACGCTCTCTCCCCCTCCTCCACCCGTTCTGACCCAACCCAAATCCAGTTGAGTCACAAGCTCTTAATACTCATCTCCCCGCTCTTTATTCCAATTCCTTCTCCCTCCAGAAGATTCTGCACGCTCTCAAGTGTGAATAAAATCGAAAGGTGACAAACACTGAGGTCCCCTAATGTGGTGCTTATCTGAAGCAAAGAGACCACTCCACTTGAAGTGGCGGGCCGAGGGTATCTCAGCCCTCCGTTCCCTGGCAGGAGACCCCAAGGGACTCACACGAGCTTTGCTCTGCTGCCCAATTCAGCTGCTAGTCTCCACTCAACACACACTCACCCTCTTGGCCGGTTACCTTAGGTTCCCCGGGTCTTGCCTCTGTTGGCCCTTCAGCCCGCCAACTGCCTGAGCCGAGCCTCCGCCCCCTCTGTGAGCAGAGAAGCCGAGAAATCTTCCTCCCCTGGATCTTCACCCAGTCTCTCCCCTCCCTCGCAAGCCCTCTCCCGCGCCGACAAGGCCCTGCCCGGCTGCCCTTCCTCACCCTTTCATTTTCTCTGCCGGCTGAGGCCGTTGTTATCACCGATATCAACGCCGTAGTCGTCGCCGCCCTGAGCTCTCTGCGCCCTAAGCTCGGGCCACTCAGCCCCACAAGCCGGCCTCCCAGACTAGGGCAGGGAGCTGAACGGGTGACGGAGGCCGCGAGAGTGGAAGCGGCCCTGCGTCTCCGGAGTGGGTGGCAGTGCCTCCTGCCGCCGCACTGATCCCGCCGCTTCTCCACACGTGCACACGGGGCACTCGGCTCCCGCCCGCCGCCGACGCCGCCGCCGCCGCCAGCCAGACCCGCCGCCGCGCTTTGACCTTTCACCCCGCCCCCTCTGCGCGCCGGCGCATCGGCCGCCTCCTGCGCAGCCGCATTGCTGGTCTCCGTGCACCCTCCCCCCGCCACTTCAGGACCTCCATCTTTCTACTGGGTTGTGTCGTCTGTCGTCATCTTCCTCCTCCCTTCGCTTATGACACGACTTGCGGGGCTGGCCTGGTAGGCCCTGGCGGTAAAATCTGGATATTTCTGCCCCTCTCTCACCTCTCCCACGTCAGTCTTCTCCGACCCTGTTCTTCCTAGTTGGTAGGTAGTCGCCCTAATGACCTTCAAACGGTCCTGTCGCCTAATAAGATTTAATAGTTGGTTCTTTTAGATATAGTCTGTGGAAAACGCAAATAAATGAGGTATTTTTAAGACAAACGTAATTTACAATTGGCCGGATAACTTGGCTTCCGTCCAGCACGTTTCAAGTTTTGGGATCACGTGATTGCCCGAAACCTTTAAGCCTGGGATTTTAGCGACGGGTGCCAGAGGGACGGGACTCCATCGCCATTTCCGGTCCTTAGATCTTGGCGTGAACGTCACTTCCTTAGCAATGCATTTTTTTTTTCTTTTTTTAACCCGTTTTACTCTTTCTGGATTGCACTTTACAACATAATCTTTGTGAAAGTTTTTTTTAGAATTTAATCGCCCCAAATTAATGTTCAAACAATACGTAAACATACAGGCCTCCAAGATGTAGCCCGCCGTGCTGGCAACGGTAGGGCGGAGCTCAGTCACGTGATTGTCTTGTCCCACCCCCGCCCCTGCAGCTGAGGACTACCCCTCCCTTAGTGACAGAGCCTGTCCGTCCGTGATCACTACAGTTTCTGCATCTCGCGCTCTGGCAGGTGAGCGGCGATAGGTAACCAGCGGGTGGTGGATAGGAGAGGGGTGATGCGGGGAGGAAGATAAGGGATAGTGTGAACGGCGACCTCCGCTGTTCCGGGTTTCCTCCTCTGTCATCCTGCACGGGCAAGGAGCTCATTTCTCCCGTTCTCCAGACCTCCGCTCCTCCACTGCATTCGCCCCCGCAACCTAAGAGTTGAGGTGTCCATTTTTCTGGTGGTCGGAGGTGAATGTGGTCATTATGGTTACCTGTTCGGAGTCTGAGATTGGTTCAGCTATTCCTCGGGGTCAGCAGTAGCCTACAGGTCCCACTCCCCAAAGCCCATTCTTTGGCAGAGGCCTTGCACCATCTTTACCTTCAGCTTGGGGTTGAGGAGCAGGAAAGTAAGAGAAACGCTGGAGGCACAGGCGTCTCCGGTGAGACTGGCTTGAGAGAGAATGACACTGCTGTCGTCCTCACTGCCGAGTCACTGTAACGCCTGCTTCCGAACGTGCTTTCTCAGTAATTTTGAGTTTTTATTCTTGGGGGACGCGTTCTATAGGTGTTCGCACGCTTTGGATGGGACTAGAAAGGTAAAGGTAAATGCAGGCCCTTTACCTTTCTCTTCTCTGATTTTACGGTGTAGTAAGGGAGAGAATAGTTGAAAGAATAAAGATGCACTAGCTTCAATTCAGGAGGTTAATAAGACAGTCTCGATTGAATGGGGAGGTGGTTAAAGGTGGTGTTGCAGCGCCGTGGTATGCAGGAGACCCAGGCTGATGGGAAAGGGATAAGGTTTCATTGAAAGGGAACTAATTCTTCAGAAACTAATTGTTGCCAATATAATCAGACCTTTAAGTTTCCTTTAAGTTTGACCATAAACTTAAAGGAAAGGAGTTTAAGTCGAGATATTGTTGACTTCCTATTTTATGCCTTTGACATCGTCTTTTGCCATTTCTCCTTAAAATCTTATTTAATTGCCACTCCCCATTAATTCCTTGACCAGCAGTAAATTTATTTTAGGTAGTGCTTGTGTCCCTCCTTAGCTTTCTCCTTATGTAAAAGGCCAAGTGATCTCTTCAGATTTTGATGAATAGTATTTTGAGAAGATACAGAAATTATTTTGCTTACGTTTTTGCCCAACCCATTGTACTCCCGGTTCATTTGCAATGCAGTAACCGATGTTTTGACTCCAAACAATGTGCTTTAGGAAAGAGTGTTTTTCAGTTTGGTGTTTAAACTCTTTTATTTATACTGCAAACTTAGAAAGTCCTTTGGTCCTTTTAAATGGAAAGCCCTGGCAGAAATTACAAGTTTGATTTTAAAATATAAATTTTTAATCTGAAAAATCATATTCTCGGTTAAACCTTTAGTTTTCTAACCAATGTAATTGAAGAATCCATTAAAAAGCTGAAAAATTAGAAAGTTGGAATCATTATCTTTGGTGGCTGTGACTGACTTATTTTTGTTTTTCTGTATCTTCCAAATTCTCTACAGTAACAAACTTATTTTGTAATGGGAACAAAAAGTTAATTTCTAGAGTAATTTGGTGGTAGTGACATTCCACCAAATTAGATAAAGTCCTTAAGTGTCCTAGAGGTTCAGATCAGTTCTGTCTGGGTGAGACCAAAATGGGAAAGAGAAAAACCAGCTATAAGTGAGTACTAAGGGTGGGAAATGTCAGCATGAAAGAGGTTAAATGACTTTGCAGTTTTACTTCACAATTCCTCCAATTTTAGGGAACTTAAGAAAGCAATAACTTAGACCACTAATGAAATTTGAAAGGTTGTCAGCAGGAATTGCTGACTACGTTGATGCTAAAGTTTAATATGAAAAAACACTTGATATACACAATTGACACACACACACAAGTAATTTGAAGCTGAGAAGCCATTTCTTAGACTAGCTTTATCAGTTTATGAGTATTACATGTAGAAATCTTAACATTCATTAAAGAGTTGTTCTATAGTCCAGTATTAAATGGCACACAAGGATTTTTGTGTTAGGGTCTCTGATATCTCTTGTGTGCTTACTCTGAAGTCTTTCTTATATTTCACTGCCTTTATAACTTATTGCCACCACCAAGAATGCTTTCTTTCCCTATGTGCAAAGAACCATTCAGTCCTATAGACTACTACACAGTATTTTTTATTTCTCTCTTCTCACTTCTAGTATATTGTATTACCCTTTTCTGGGCTGTACCTTAGTAAACGGTAAAGCTCCTAGGAGTTCAAGGACAGTATCTCTACTGTTGTGTCTTCAGCACCAAGGTTTTGATAGGTATTCAGTAAATTGTTTATTGAATGAGTGTTTTGACAACTGGACAAAGAGATTAAACTAATGTTAAAGCTCTCGTAGATCATAGCTCCTAAGGTTGTACACTTAAGTATTAGCTTTCAAATATAAACCGTTAAAAAAAAAAGCCATCTAAGTCATGGTCAGTATAATAGATATAAACCTAAGATGGACTTTATTAATATAGTGACCAACCTATTTTCACAACGTATGTGTTTACATGTTTAAAGCATATTTGGATGATATTGAATGGAAGATAATAGGAATAAATTGTACTTAATGAAAAAGTGGCTCTGTACAATCAGACGTTATAGCACTAGACTGAAAGTCAGGATCATCATTCAGCTCTGCTACTTTAGTTACGTGCTCTTTTAAGTTGCGGGTGAGGGCTTAGGGTTTTATACTTAGGAAATGTTCTCTCAAGGGTATTGTGAGTTCAAGTGAGATTAAACTGTAGGCAACTATATGAAAGTATTTAAAAACTAAGCGGTATTTATGTGTAAAGCAATATAGTACAGACTTTACAGAATACAGTTCCCAATCATAGACCTGGGTTCAGGTTCTGGCCCTATCACTTACTTAAGCTTTGTGACCTTGGACAGTTTACTTAATCTAAGCTTAAATTTCCTCATGTTTAAATCTATCCCATAGGAGGTACTATTACATTAGATCATGATTGAACATGGCCTAGTACAGACTTAGGGCGATTTAAGACAACCAGTAAAACTGAGTAACAGGTTTAGGGTGTGGAGAAAGAAGTATAATTTGAAATGAGGTTTGAGAGTGTGGAGTAAGGAATAGAATTTGTAATGAGCCTACTACAAAAAATAGAGGAGCAAGAAAAATGTACTCTTAGCAAAGATTCTAAAACAGATTTATTAATAGGAACTGAGAAATATCGACATAAAGCCTATTATTTTGCCAACTACAGTGACTTAGTATTTGCTATAAAAAGATTTTCCAAAGCTCATGATCATTAGTATATGAAATCAATTTAAGGAGGTAGTTGTGTTTCTAAATTATTATCCCTTCAATGGATTATTAGAAAACATTAAAATTGTACAAGCCTGTAGAACAGGATCTTTTGGGTTTATGCTTATGTTTAAAATTTTAAATGTATTTATATCTTATTTTTATCCTCATATGAAGTAGACATAGGAATGTAGCAAACATAATGGAGACGTGAACTAGAATAAAAATTTTCTTTTCCTAGAGTGAGATGATTCACAAGGATTAGTGGTTTTGTACTGGAAAATATCAGTAAATTATGCAGTAATTGAAGTACAGCTATCATGAGTTTATGTTTCACCTTAATCCTGAAATGAGTTATTACTCATTTGTTCTAAGGAAAGATTTTATTAAGAGATTATTGAATATTCTCTTTAATATCAAGGTCTCTATAATGTAAAATAAATTGTAGTCAATAACAATTCTTTCTATTTAATTTCTTTCTGTAGAAACTTTAAAAGTTTTACTATTTTTTCATATTGTGAAAGTGAGTTTGGTTTATATATGTATTCTTTTATATAGTATACAAGTAGTATGTACATAGTAAACATACGTATATTGTGTGTATATTTATAAAGACAGTGGAAATAGATGTATATTTTTATGGTAGTAAATCTTTATTTTTACCAGAAACTATTAAAATCATCTTTAAAATCTGTCACTACTGTGAATAAAATTACTTAATAATTAATTTATTTGAAACTCCCCTTTATATATGTTCATAGTTAGATCTTTTTAATAAATTCCACAACTGGAGTTAGCTTTTAAAAATGGGTAGTATTTCATAGGTATTTTCGGAATTAAACTATGATTTTTTGTTGCTGTCTTTTGATATCAATATTATAACCAGCTTACTGCAATAACATTTTCACTTTTGAATCTTAATGCTAGCTGTAGAAAATGTTCTTTTGGTGATAAACCTTTTTAAAAATTATACCTAGAAAAAAAAAATTATACCTAGAACGTGCCATGTTTGGTTTCTTTTCTGAAAAATAATTAAGCTTGTATCACTGAAAATGTAATGGGCAATGCATGATAATGATGCAGAAGAGCTAGCTCCACATGTGCTTGAGCAATGAGAAACAGTTTTAGTTATTTCTTAGTTTTATTTTTTTACTATTTATTTAAAAATAAAATAGAGAAGACTAAATTAGAAAATAAAACTGGAGAAAGGGCATGATTAAAAAAAACTATGTAGTAGTAATTGTACATATACATATTGGAAAAGATGGAAGGAAATTCATCAAAAGTAATTATCTCTAGATTAGGAGATTAAAGAAAGATTTCAAATTTATTACTATAATTTGTCTATACTTGATTTTCTATAGGGAATACTCATTGCTTTGAGCAACAAATTTTTATTTAATTTGATGTTAAACAAAGACATTTATATAATGATTTCTTCTTAATTACTTGTATATCATAAGTGAAAATGTTTGACTTATCCAGATAACTGAATCAAATTTTTAAAATTTTATAGATGCAGATGAATTTTTGGGCTTATGTAAGTACAGCAGGATTTTAAAAAACAAAAGTAAATTCCAGCATATAAAGAAATTTAATACATGACACAGTGGTATTTCAATCCAATGGGAAATAAAGGCACATACGTAGTAAACTGACACAACTTGTCTGTCTAGAACAGGGGTGTCCAATCTTTTGGTTACCCTGGGCCACATTAGAAGAAGAAATGTCTTGGACCATACATAAAATACACTAACACTAATAATAGAACTAAAAGAAATTAGCAAAAAAATCTCATATTTTAAGGAAGTTTATGAATTTGTGTTGGGCTCCATTCAAAGCCTTCATGTGGCCTATGGGCCATGGTTTGGATAGGCTTGGTCTAGAAGAAAATAAAATTGAGCCAGTATTTTGCAGGACATATAAAACCAATTTTACATAATTAAAAGCTTAAATATAAACAATAAAACATTTAAAAGATTAATCTCCTAAATTTCTTTATACATACAATCTAGACATGGTGATATGACTTTTTAAACCAAGAAGGAAATCTAAAAGCCATAAAAGTAAACACAGTTATACGAGACTACAAAGAAATGAAGAATTTGTCAGTGGCAAAAATAAAAGACAAAAGGCAGATAAAAAGAAGTTTGATATATGTATAACAGATAAAAAGTTAACATTTTAAGAACTATTGCTGTTAAGAAAAAATTCACACAATAGAAACGGGGGTAAAACATGACCAGGATTTCACAGAAGAGAAATGCAGGCATTCAACAGTCTTATGAATAGATGTGTAACCTCACTAGTTATCAGTCTAATAACAATAAAACATATTTTTTTTGACTTGCAAAAATGAATGATAAACCTACAGCTAGCACTGATGTGCAATAAAAGGGTTTTCTCATGAGATGCTAGTGAGAAGTAAATAGTTAAAGCATTTTTGGTAAACAATTGGGTAGTATATGTTAGTATTGAAAATATGTACTTATTCTTCCATCTAGTAATCCTACTCTATGGATCTTCTCCCTAGAAATAAAAATCCTGGTTAGTAAACAAGTTTTTACATGAGTGTTGATTCCAGCAGTATTTGTAATAGCAAAAATCTAAAAACAAAGAGAATGCCTGTCAGTAGGGGTATTGCTATATAAATATGTCACAGGCATATTGTGGAATGTTTTTTAGATGCATTAAAAGTAGGAGTGAAAATCCATAGTGGTGAGTTGGAAGGATTTCCAAATACATCCTAAAGGGATCTCCATCATGTATCTTAAGTAAAAAGGCAAAGGTTAGAAAAATGTTTTAATGATATCCGATTTTTGTAAAACAGTTAAATACCTTGAGTTTTATGTATGCTTTTTTTATTGTCAACATTGGAAGGTGAAAATAAACAAAAGGAAAGAAAAAAGTAGGGTATTTGTAATAACATATGCATGTAAAACTACATGTTTGTGCCTGTCTATACGAAAGGCATTGCAGGAAACAATAGTCACCAAAAAGTTTACTGATTATTTCAGAGTAGTTGGATGGGCATGTCAGGAGATTTTTTACTTTCTTCCTTACACTTTTCTATATTACATGTCTTTATTTTTACAATCAACATGTAGTGTTTCTGTAATTAGAAAAAAACAAAATAGTTACATTTTTAAAAAAGATGTGATAGGGCAAAAAAGGAATTAATAAAAGAAAAAGCGCCATTTGAAAGGGCCAGGAATGGTAATTTTCTGAATTCTTGTTTTTTGGTTTTTTGTTTTTGTTTTTGTTTTTTCTTGGTCTTAATTTTTAGGTATCTGAGGGAAAAGTGAATAAATTATCCTGATAACTCCATAAATTCTCCTTAGTTTTCAATATGTGGTAACCCTTGGGCACCCAATAAGAATAAAAATGTATAAGAAATTATGGATGTTAGCAGATAAGGTTAAAAATACACATTTTATTTTTGGTGTGGGTGTTAAGTCCTCCAGGACTGTTTTTGCCTTGAAGATACAGAACATATTGCACAATTTGGGGTCTGTCACCTGACTTAATCATATGATAAACAGTATAAGGAAAAGTACACATTTGATTGCGTTTTGGTGAACAAAATACTAGATGCAAGATTAATTCTCCTTAAGAAAGCTTCAAATGTGAATGTAAAGAAGCGAGGTGAAAAGTTTATAATTATTTATTACTTAATTTCAGTCCTTTTAAGAATCTTAAGTTAATACATTATTTAAAGCCATAATAGAAAACGATAGGTGTGTTAGAGCTGGAATTCGTGCATGACCAAGCATCTGGATTTGTTTCTCATGTTAATATTTTTGTTTTCCCCTTTTCATTATCAGTTTTTATTAACTTAATTGTATATGTTCTTTATTGTAAACTATACAAATTCTTTTTTAAAAGAGTTGGGATATACATAAAAATAAGTAATTTTAGAGTGGTATTGAGTGGCAACATAGCAAGGAAGTTAAGGGCATAAGTACTGGAACCAGACTGTCTGGATCAAATCCTGGCTCTGCCACTTCCTAGCAGTTAGAGTTTGGTGAAGTTACTTTTCTTTCTATATTGCATTTTTCTCAGCTTTAAAATAAGGATAGTGAGAGTATTTACTTCATTAAGTTATGAGGATTAAGTGAATAATATAAGAAAACTGATTAGAGTAATAACTGGCACATAATGAGCTGTATAAATATTTGCCATTAATATTTAGTTGCTATACTCTGCTCAGTTACAATGATTCAACACTCATTGAATCATTCAGCAATATTTTAAATTAAGTTGAATGGATAGTATACAAATGCAGTAAAAATTATATATTCATATATATGTGTTTTCTCCCTCTCTATCCGTCTCCCCACCCCCCACCCCCGTGTATTTTTCACAAAGATGGTACCTCGTCTCGTTATTCTGGACCTTCCATTCCACTTAATAGTGTTATCTTGGAGATATTTTCACATTGAGGCAGGTAAAACTGCCTTGTTCTTTTTAATAATAGTCTAGTATTCAGGTGTATTAATGTACCATCATCATCATCATCATTTATAACATTTATTGAGAACTATTCTGATTTAGGCACTTTTCTTAATACCTTAGTTGTATTAACTCGTGGGCGCCTCACAACAACCTTGTGAGATAGGTACTATTTTTATTCCTACTTAACAAAGGAGGCAAATTAGGCATGGTGGTTATATGCCCAACAAAGTCACACAGCTCATAAGTAATAGAACTTGGGATTTGAACTCAGGGAGTCTCTTTCCAGAGAGTTGCTAATCTTTATTAATACTACCAAGTATATTGCCTCTCATACTACCACAAGTTATTTTTCTAGCTTCCGTGTTAATGGACATTCCAGTCTTTTGCTGTATCAAAGAGTGCTGTAATACATATTTATTAATAGGACATTTTGTACGCATAAAGTAAATTCCTAAAAAAAATGGAAGAGTCGTGTCAAAGGATATGTACATTTTGGATTTTGGTGGATATTGCCAAATTATTCTTCAACTTGGGGATGCAGTGAAGTTCAGATTTGTCCTCAGTATTTTGCTGAAATCTGCCATTTAGCTTGTCTTTTGGAAGCTGAATGGCTGAATGCCTTTAACTTTCTAGTGTGATAGCATAGGTTACCATCATACCTAATCAGTGTAACAGTGTCAGTATAAGAACAAGATCTTGTTCTTGTAACTTTTGAGTAATGGTAAGCATTCTAGATATAACTTGAAATGCTGCTTCTTATGTGATTTATACCTTGAAGTTCTGTCAATTGAAGTTTGAATGAATGTATATTATTAAAAGTAAAATGCTATAATTGTTAGTAATTGTGAAAGTTGATTTTATGTACTAAAACAATTATGTAAGCTTTCAAATAAATTAGGGAATAAGATTGCCAATAACTATGAAGTGACAGTATGATAGTTAGCTACATGTAGGCATAACTATATTTTTTTGTGTGAAAAATGGGTATTCAATAACCTATAGGTCATAGTATTAGATAATGCAGAATTAGGCAGTGATAGGCTTTATTCAGATGAGTTACAGCATCCACAAGTTATTTTGACTGTAACATGTTTTTGTTTGGTTTCTGTATTTCATTTGTTTCAAGAAAGAAAAAAAATTTCTCTTATTGTTAATCCACAAAGCGAGCTGTGTGATCCAGAGCATACACTTAAAATTTACTCAGGTCCCAGCTAAGTGTTCATACTGTGCTTGAATGTAGATTAATAGTACCTGTTGTTGTTCAGTGGGGTGTGTTCATGTGTGTATGTTTTAAATATGATCACATCCTTACCCAAAGATACTGTTGGTAAGGAGGGTGGGGGAAGTACCTATAAATAGGCATAGATAAACAGACTATCAATTCTTTATTGTGAACTATTTCTACCACAAATTAAAGCAGTGTAAAACAGCAGACAATGATTCTCCCTCTATCATCATACTCCAAATGAATCACTGAACTATAGCAACTTTCGATGTCGGAAATATTACCCTGAGTCTTGGAAGACAAACCTTTTCTTCTATGCCTCATGGCTCAAGAGTTTATTCAAGATAGGGTTAAGGTTTTCCTAAGTCCTCACTTTAGATACTGCCATTAATCCTTGTTCTGAAAACAGAGTAAGTCTTTACAGGCATGTCTGACATATACTACTGAGCTGTTAAGGGGCTGTATAAATTCCCAGGATTTGCTGAACTTGACAGGACAAGAGGTTGCCCACATAGCCTTATCAAGAGCCACTTAAATTCATTCTAAACAGACAAAAACCTGTTTGGTTGTTTTCAGCTATTCCCCCTACAGTGTTCCTAGGGTTCAGGTCCTCTTTCAGCTTCCTAAGCCATATAGTAGTGTAACTATTAGTTGACAAGTAAAAACAAAAGTGAATATATGTATTCCTTGTAAGCATTATACCTGTACAGTCATACACCAGTATTTTGTGCTTTTTAAAAAAAGTTTATTGAGGTATAATTAACATGCATGTATTTAAAGTGTAAAGTTTGATGTTTCAATGTATGTATACATCTGAGAAATCATTGCTACAATCAATATAGTGAACATATCAATCATTCACAAAAGAAGTTTCCTCGTGCCTCTTTGTACCCTTCCTTCCATACCTCCCCACTGCCCATCCCAGGCCAATATTGATTTGTTTTCCACTGTTAGAGGTTGTTTTGCATTTTCTAGAATTTTAGATAAATGGAACCATTTTTTTCTGTGTGTCTATCTTTTACTTAACATAATTATTTTGAAATTATTCCAGGTTTTATGTTTCAAGAGTTCATTTCTTTTTATTACTGAGTATTATTCCATTGTATGGATATCCTACCACAATTGTTTATCCATTCACTTGATGGAAACACAATTGTGTTTCCACTTTTTTACTATTACAAATAAAAGTGCTATGAATGTCCATATAAAAGTCCTCATTTGGACATAACATTCATTTTCCATGGATAAATACAAAGAAGTAGAATGTCTGAATCATATAGTAAATGTTATGTTTTTCTTTGTAAGAAACCTCAAATTATTTTCCAAAGTGGTCATACCATTTTTCATTACCACCAGCAGTGTATGAGAGTTCCATTTCTGCATCCTTACCAACTCTTCTACAGTCAGCCTTTTAAAATTTTAGCCATTCTAGGTATGGAGTGGCATTTCATTGTTTTAATTTGCATTTTCCTGATGATGTTAATAAGGACATTTTCATGTAGTCATTTGCCATCTTTGGTGAAGTATATGTTCACATCTTTTGTATATCATTTTAATTACATTGTTTTCTTACTGAGTTTTGGGAACTCTTTATGTGTCCTAGATATGAGTCCTTTATCAGATTTATGCTTTGCAAATATTTTTCCCAGTCTGCAACTTGGTTTTTGGTCTAGTAATGTTTTTGAATAGCAAAAGTTTTTAATTTCCATGAAGTACGATTTACCGATTTGTTCTTTTATGAATTGTCTTTCAGTACTATATCTAATAAATCTAATCCAACATCACAAAGGAAGTTTTATAAAACGGTTTTACATTTAGGTCTACCATTCATTTTTAGTTGTTTTTTTTGTTGTTGTTTTGTTTTTTGTATATGGTTCAAAGTATGGATTGAAGTACCTGTTTTTGCATTTATATATTTACTTATTCTGCCTCTACTTGTTAAAAAACTGTACTTCCAATTGCCTTTGCACATTTGTCAAAAGTCAGTTGTTCATGTGTGTGGTTGAATAGCATTTTTGAACTTAATATGTGTATGTTTGTAAAATTTTAAATAATAATACCAGGCAGAACAATAGGAGGAGATCTTAACCTATTCTTTGTAGAATTATTTGGTGTTCTAGCATTCATAACATGACACAAAATAACCACTAAAATTGTAACATTTTTAACTTTTAACAAAACTTTTTATTCATTTATATCAGAAGTTTATTCTGTGTTGGTAATATTTGGCTTCACCTTTGACCTTAGGTAAATATTGATTTTTAAAAGCTTGGCCACTGGGCATCAGGCCAAAATGTGTATTCAGAGCACTTCAAAGGAGTTGTATCAGTTTTCACTCAGTGAATGAGAGTGACTATGTCCCACACACCTTTGCCAGTACTGTCACTAGGCAGTACTTAGTAATTACTACTATGTGTCAAGGCGCTTTACCATAAATTGCAGTACTTAATAAACCAGATGTGGTCCCTACTTTTCATGACACTCAGTTTACAATGGAGATAGACAGTGAAAAACTTTGTAGGTTTTTAATTACAATAGTAGCAAGTGTTGCGGAGGAGCAATATTGAAGACTATGAAGGCATACCAGAGGAACTGGAAGTTAATTCCTTAGTAAACCATACTTTTGAAAACCTCCATCAGTGATTAAGTCCTTTTCCTCTCCCCACAACTAATTTAGTTAAACAATCCTGGTTTTTACTACATAGAATAATAGAATACTAGGCAAACTGTTAGAAATGCAGATTTCTTGCCTTCTGAATTGAAAACATCTGTGGACTTTTGACCAAAGTTATATTTTAAAATCCACGTTGTGAAATGTTTTTCCATCTATATTAAGCAGCATTCTTTTTATCTTTTGTCCTCAAATTATACTTTAGTTCATATTTTCATTGCTGAGATTTTAGATTCCTGAGTTGGAGGTGAACCTATTTATGGTGATGCTTCTTTTTAAGCATTGGGTTAATATGCCTTTGCACAGTTTGTAAAAACCTTCTTCCTCTTCTATTCCATCCATGAAATGACAGGACAGACCATTTGAATATATCAACATCATTTTATAATACAAAAGTAACAACATCTTTACTGCAACACTATTGATGTTGGCTCTTGTATGTACATCAGTCTCAAATACATGCATTGCTTACATTTGACCAATTTGGCTGCTCTTGGTATTTTCTTGGCAAAGCAATCAAGAAAAGTTTTCATTAACATCCAAAAGAGTAGAATGGTAATTGTAGGCATTTTTCAAGTGAAGTTTGTAAGTATTTTGAGCTATGTTTTTTTGTTTTTTTTTTTTCTTATAGTAGTCATCAAAGTTTTAGGTTGACTACTTTTGAAGGGGATAATTCTCATGCATGACTTCTGGCACTTTTTTTTAATTAGGAAGGTTACTTCATAGGCAGTTTATTTGAGAGAATTTGTCCAAAAGCCAAACACCTATTGCAGTGCTCAGAGGCCATGAAAGTTAAGGATCTTCTCAGAAGAGAATTCGCTAAGGATAATCCTTGGCACTTTGAACTTGGAGTAGCAGACTGTTTAACATAAGGCATTTTAATATCATTATTATATATACTTTTTGGAATGTGGAGACTATAGGATTTCAAATAAACTAATACTTTATTTTGTTATTATTATTGGATTTTAAAGATATTTCTAGTTTTTCACTATTATGGTTTTAAAATAAACATACAAATCCTTATCCACGTGAAATATATTTACATAAGTACAATTTACAGATCAAAGAGTTTGAACATTTTTAAGGGCCTTGTTGCATAATGCCAAATTGTTTCCCATATTTCTTACAAAATAATAAACCCAAATTGACCTTTCCTCGATGTTTATAGGTCATTTTTTTGACCATTAATCAATTCATAACTTCTTTTCCCATCTACCTTCTATTTTATTCTTAGAGTATAAGTCTCTAATGATTTGTTGCTTTAAATATGCAGTGTTCTAAATTATTATATAGTTTTTAATTGTGCATATATTGAGTCAATAAAACTATATGTACAGATGTCTGCAATGTGTAGAAACTTTGAGACTGTTATTTCAACAGGTCAGCAATCTTTTGTTTTCTTATTTCTTAGGTCTTTATTCTAATGATGGTTGGCAAATCTGACCTTATATAAATGTTATTGTATTATATTTAGTTCTAATAGCATATATAATTATTTCTAGGACATACTTTTATTTTTTATATTTTAACAGCTTTGAAATTAGGAGTTTTCTGGTGGTGTAGTGGCTTAGACTTCAGCGCTGTCTATGTTGTGGCCTAGGTTCAATTCCCAGCCAGGGAACTACCCACATAAAAATAAATAAATAAATAAATAAATAAATAAATAAATAAATAAATAAATAAATAAAATATATATAAATTTTAAAAAAAAAGAAATTAATGTTTGTCCTGCAGTTTCTGGAGTGCCATACTTTAATTTGTCCATTTTTTTCATAGTAATACAGTAATTTGTGAATGATCTGTTATTTCACCTTTTTTCAACTCTTGCCTGCATATTATCCTTTATCATTCTAACACAGAGTCAGTTTAATAATGGAAAGCAGGCATCCCTGGTTTAAAAATAAAGGTAGTAAAATTTGAAGCTACTGTTTGCAATAGGGTTTTTTAAAATTATTTGTTATTAAATACCTAGGTGTTAAAATCAGACTAAATCTGGACTTCAACACTCGATAGCTCTCTCATCTTGAGTGGATTGCTTGAGTCTCAAAACCTATTTCTTAATCAAACCACACCTACCTTATAATACTGTTGTTAAGGTTTAAATGGGATGTGTCTTTTTCTTTTTTTTTTTTTAACGTAAATCCTGGAGTGTGATATGTGCTTAGCAAATAGTTGATATTATTTATTTTTAATTTCAGAACATTTTATTGAGTTACTGCTCTACAAAGCACTATGCTATGTGGAGGGAAAGGGAGTAAGAAAATGATAAATATGCTCCTTGAAAGTAGGGATACTTGAGTCTGTTCCCCATTTTTACCATTGCTCATAGGCTTCTAGCCTAAAATTCATATTGTGGAATTTACATACTAAATACAGTGTTTTGTTACTCTGATTAAAACTTTGGATTTTGCACAGTTTTATTTGTAAAAATTTGAAGTGGAATCTATGATTATTTATTTCTAGAAATGCTATAAAAATTGTTTATGAACAAGCCTGTCAACAATCCATAAGTATGTGTAGTTGATAAAATTGGAATTCTATTCACAAGTTAAGTGTCCACCCTAGCTTTTGTCTTTACTGTTTCTTTTTCAGGAATGCCTTTGTTTTTGAGATTGAAATGGAGGAATGTGGGAGTTCCCTGGTGGTGTAGTGGCTTAAGGCTTCGGTGCTGGCACTGTCAGTGCTGCGACCTGGGTTCGGTTCCCAGTCAGGGAGCTACCCACATACCAAAAAGCAAAAAAAAAAAAAAAAAGAAAAAGAAATGGAGGAATGTATGTGTGCATGTTCTCAAAAATTATTCTAGCAGGAGTACATTTTTCCTGATTCCATTAGTCCATTTTGCCATTTGTTACTCTTCTGTATATCTGTACTCTTTGATTCCCAATTTTATGTGTACATTTCCTTGTAGTTTATCTCAGTAATGTTTGCCTTTATTCTTAACTTTTTGGTCTACTCATTTTAAAAATAGCATTATGAAGTGTGTGTGTGTGTGTGTGTGTGTGTGTGTGTGTGTATGAGCATTATTGAAACACTCTCTTTTGTGTTATCTTGGTTAATTCAGTGGATCAGTAAAGACAACAGGGACCTAGATGCTTTCCACATTTCTATTTTGCCATCCTTAGCAAGGTGGCCTGTCTGCTTAGATTGGCTTCCTTCAATATCCCAAGAGGGCTGCATGTACCATGCAGATGACCACATCCAAAGGAAGAAAAAGCGTTTCTCATAGCCAGTTTCTTTTAAAAGAGCAAAGAAATTATTCCCAGAAACTCCCCAACAGACTTGCCTCACCTCTTATGGGTCTGAACATTATACATGCTCATTTCCAAACCAGTCATTAGCAAGGGAATTGAAATTACTTTGCTGAGTATATTAAAATTTGAACCAAGTTGGGGTTTTGTTGACAGGGAAAAATGGGGAACTAGTTATGCTTCATCAGTAATCTGCTACATAAGCCTTTCTAATGGGTTTGCTGGGTTGGTAGATTAAATGAAATGAATAGAAAAATACTTCTCAATGATTTAATACTATATAAATTTAAGGTAATGTTATTAGCTAGAATTTTGCCTATTCTATAACTTTTTGACCAAGCATAAGAACATTAAACAGATTCATGATGCCTTTTTGTAAGGTAAACTGTGTATGAAAATAAGTATTTGATTGTAATCAACTAGATTCTCCTTCATTCTTTTATCTATTATTTCCAAAGATAGTCCTTAATCAATTGAATAGAATGTACATTTTTAAGTGTTGCATTAAAATAGTATACCTCAGTGTTAATGAAGTGCCCTGAGAATTTGTATGTAAATAAATATTGTCTTGGAACCTTGGTAGTGTTTAGCTTTTATATAGTACCTCACCCTTGCCCCAACAGCCATATCATCTAAAGCTGGTAGTAAGAAGAATTATTTCTGGAATAATGAAATTGCCACTATGGTGCATTAAGCAGCAGCAGTTTGCCGTGGACCTTGTAAAATGGAAAGAAAAAAATGGGCTTCTGGTGTTGTGATTTGCCACTGCAGTGTTCTGCAGTGTGTGTGCGGGGGAGACTGATGACTCATTAGATCACATGGTTGTGCTAATCTTCTGGATTTTTCCCCCTTCTGCAGCAGGGTAGTTTGTTTATTTTTTAATTTTTCATACATATGGGGATGGGGAACCCTACAGTTTGTGACTGTAGGAATCTTAGTTGTAAATTATATTTACTTTTTATCCTTAAAGTAGGAGTTCAACAGCTTAAGGCAAATTTTTTATGTAATTATTGAGTTGATTTCTCTATGAGTGTAGCTGTATATACCACACTGTTTTCATGAAAGCAACTGTTATAAAAGTAGGTGTCATGCTTTTATTAAGTGATTGAGAGCAACAAGAATAGCTGTATATTATGTTAGGAAGGAGTTACTAAATAGCATATAACATTTTATTTAGCATTAAATCATATGATAGCTTGGGACCTTTTGAAGATCTAGAATAAATTAATTTCAATATTATCTAACTTGCAGTATAATTTGCTTATTGCAAGCTAAAATGTTTTGGGAGCTTGCTTTCTTAACATCTTTATAAGCCTATGCTTTTTCTTATAGAGACATAGCATTTAAGAGTGAAACAGAAGATTTTAGTAGGCTATTTTTATTTTCACTGTTTTCATAGATGACAACAAAGGATGGTTAATAGATGCAAATTATTATGTGACTGTGCTTATCAAACGGCTATGTACTTATCCCAATTCAGTGGTTAAGTCAATGCAATGTCTACCTAATAAATCATTTTAATTTAATTTGTGGGGAGGAAGCACTTGTATATTTTTCTTGTAAAACTAACATTATATATGATGAAGTGGAATGCAGAACTTGTTTGGATTTAAGAGAATATACAAAAGCATACAAAGAAGTGTTCCTTCTTACATTAGACTGCTGTAATATCCTATTCTCGGTCAACTTTCTGAGAAGGGTTGGGGGGGTGGTTTATTCACGTCAGTGTTCACTTGTTTTTCTGCAATTGGGGCGCTTTGGTGGAAAAGCTCTAGAAGTACATTAGATTGTCAGTGCTATGGAACTGTAGATTTTAATGTTCAGAGAGCTTATTACTTTGGACCAATTCTTGAAAGTTTCTTTAAGTGTTTAACAATGTTAAGAGGTTGGAGCCTGAAACTCCTGGATCTAAGAAAACATATTTTCCAGCTCTTTCAGAAAATAATAAGTTAAGTAAACTCTTACAAGTTGGAACTTCTTTTCCTATAAGTACTGATGATGGGCTCCAAGATTTGAAGAACAAGGAGCAAGTTTTTTGTAGAGACTAAAGTTTTGGATGTATGGGGACCTGACCTCTGTCATTAGCCTCAGCATTGCCCTAAATGCCCTGCTTTCTAAACCTACTTTTGTATTTATTTTCCCATTTCACAACATAACTAAACTGTAAGATAATTAAGACAGAAAACAGGCAAAAAATTGTAGATGTTCAAGTGTGAGTCTTAAGTTATAGTTATTTGGGGAGTAATTGTTCAGTATAAATAGTATTTATTATTTGAATATTTTGGGTTCTCCAGAAGCAGATGCCAAGAAAGCATTTAATGTGTATGGATCACATTGTCAGGGATGGCCATGTGCAAAAGGAATCGGGCAGAAGCAGAGTCGGGCAGGGGGAGAAGTTGAAATGCAGTGAAAGTCCGACAGAACATCAGCCAAACTCATAGGGAAATCTGGAATGAAGTATTGCTTGTGACAATATCCACATCAAGCCATGTGCCTGGGCCTTACACCTGCACTTGACTCAGTCACGAGGTGTGTGTTATGCTGTCCTGTGAAGGATGTGCATGGCTAGGCATCACTCTGCTTCTGAAGCCTACCCTGAAGGACTGAAATCTGTTGGCCATCCACTGAGCACACTCCCCTGTCCTTCTAGGAACTGGAATCTGGGTGCTGCATCTCCATGTCTGATCTGATAAAACTGCTGCCTTGAGGCAGAGACTGTTGTCCTCTGTGCCTTATAGAGTTGTTTAGTTGCAAACAGAGAAAGCAGCCTCATTATAGGCTTCGGAGTCAGACTGCCTACGTTCAAATTTCCCCTTTACTGCTTGCTAGTTTTGTGATCTTGGGTCAAGTTACTTAAATCTCCATTCTTTAGTTTCCCTTTTTGTTAAATGGAAATGGTATTAGGGGGGTCTGAAGTTATTAAGTAACTATTACTGGATTACTTAATAATATTTTCTTTGCCCAGACACTATTTTCTTTGCCCTTATGAAACTTGCATCCTATGGAGTGATACAGACAGTAAACACATAAATTAAAAATATGTATGTATATTTTTTGGTTTTTATATGCACTATGAGAAAAAATCAGAGGAAGAGAACTGAGGGTGACTATTTCTTGGGAATGAGGAAAAACACTTCAGGCAAGGGCACAGCAAGTATGTAGGTTTGTGTTACTGGAGCTGAGATTAAAATTTAGCTGTTAAAACATCAAAAGTGGACCAAAGTGCTTGGAATTCCTTCATTTTATACTTTAAAAACTGGTGTTTTCATAATTTCCTTATTTTATCACTGATTTCCACTAATCATTGCTCATACATTTGAAGGCACTCACTGTTGTTTTAAAAGGAAAATATAAATACTTATATTAAAAATATCAGAAAAGATGCCATTATTGCCTCCTGAACTTTCTAGAACACATTCATGAACCCTAGGAGATTTGAACCATCTGTAAGGAAACTACTGTATACTCTAATGCCTCTCTGTTCATCTTTCAAATATCAGCTTAGCTTCCTGTAAGTTACTCCTGTCCTGCCCAGGTCTGGGTTAGGTGCCTGTCTTTAGTGTTCTTCTAATGCAGCCTGCACTGCTTCTATGAGAGCACATATGTCACCTTGTTAAAACTGGTTTGTCTTTTTATCTCACCAGACCAGAAACTCCTTGGGGGAGAGATTGTGTCTTACTCTGTTATATTTTCAACCTGTAATATAGCACCTGACACACCATTGCTGCTTTAAATTTTTTTATTTAGTTTTAGAAAATAAAGCATACATAATAGCTAAGAAGCATACATAATAGCTGAGAAAAAACTAGCTGAGTGTCTAGATTTGGTTCAAGTAACAGGACGATAAGAATATATTAGATACTTTTTAGAAATTAGGCAACCTTAGCTTGCATTAGTGGAATAACATTATAAATGAAACTGAGGCTCATAAGTTTGAAAGAATTTGGTTTGCCCAGGGACACAACTTAGAAATTCAAAGTCGGTTGGTCTAACTCACAGCCTTTGTCTCTCTCTGTCTCTCAATATACAGAAACATCCAGAACAAATGCAGTGGTACTCTTCAATACTTACTCATTCAACGTCTGGAATACTGTGTTTATTATGTTTGCTCTGATTTAAAAGAAACATTGACATCATGAAATATTTCTGAAAAGAGTAGCCTTGGGAATAAAGGGTCTGTAAATATATACTATCCTTTGAGGGACAGTTGAAGGCATTTAAGAGAATTTGCTTGGAGAGGAAGCTACTTACTCTGTGGCTATAATAGTTGGAAGAAACAGGTCCAGAGGGTAGAAGTTGGGAAGGTGATTTAGATTAGATACATGACAATTCTCTAAGAGATTTCTAAAAATAAAATGGGATTTTTAAAATTGAGGCCCTCTTTAAATAGTGGTATTACTGATAAAAATTTTATAAGCATTTTACATTTCATAAGGAATATTTTAACAAATTTGTAATTTAATCACAACTCTGGGCTTGCTGTTAGCATTATTCCTGTTTTTCAAATGAACATTTTAACAGATTTTGATTTGTCCAAGATCTTCTGTAGCATGTTACTGGTAGAATCAGGATGTGTCCCAAGGCTGCTGACTCAAGATGTCATACCATTTCCACGTTAATAGGCAATGACCATGTATCATGAGTGCCATGGAGGAAATACCCATATTTGGGGAAAAAGTTAGACTATATATCACATGACTTTGAAAAATCTTTGATTTTCTGAAGATGAAAATTTGACCTCATTTGCTTGTTCACTACTTCTTTGAAGACTTTACCCAAACAAAAATAAATGTTTGTCTATGTAGTTTCTAGAAAAACTTGTTCTCTTTATTCCCAGTCTTTTACTATCCCATACCAGCTTAATCATCATCCCCTTCTTTAGGAAGCTGAAAATCCTGGTAAACCAGTTTCCCATTTTTCTTACCTCCTCCCTCAACTGCCTTTCTTCCAGTTTAATTCTTTTACTGAGGACCCCTACATACTTGTGTCCTTTATTGTCATATTTGTGACTGTAGTATGTGGTTTATTTTTTCTTTCTAATTCAATTCCATTATTTCCAATTACTTAACACCCTACCTTCATCTTTATCAATAAACTACCAACCTGATGATAGTCTTCATCTTACCACCAATACCATCCTTAAATTCGTGGTACTTTTCCTACCCTTTAGATAATATTCAACTCACTTATAAGGTCTCCCATATCTCCATATGGGTTTAATCTTTAATTGTTTTCATTCTTGCCTGTTTCTTTAATGACTCAGTTCTTTCCTATTAGTCCTGTCTACCATGTCCCTTCTGACAACACTAGTGTATCAAATCAGAACTCCTCTGTTAATAACTTCATTGTTACACTCTCCTCACCAAGTCTTTGAATTCCATTGACATTCAAGCCATAACTATTTCTAGAGCTTTTCAATTTAATCTGTTAGATTAATTCCCCCTCAATCTTCAGTTATTTCTTGTTTATAGGATAAAGTCCACTTGACATTCATTTCAAGACTCACATATAAGTCTTTCTGTCTTTGCATTCTTTCTTTTCACTGTCACCCTGATACAAACTTTTTATTCCTGTCAGGCTGGTCTGTTAACTAGTCCTGTAAATTTTATCTCGATTCTTTTGTTTTTCTTATTGCCCCACCTGGAATGCCTTTGCTACCTTTCATTTCCTAGTTTATGCACATTCTACCTGACTTCCAGGTGTCTTCCCTAAATAGTCTAATCTTTGAACTTTTAGGAAATGTTATATTATTTGACACTTTATTATTTATTATCTGTGACCCTCATTTTATTATTGTTTTGGAGACATTATTTAGCTTTCTATATGTACATCTGAGGGCTCTTTGGAAAAAATCAGCCTTAAATGCCTCCATTTTTCTTTTCTTTTTTTTTTTTTTAAATGCCTCCATTTTTCATATTACATGGCTGGATACTTTCTGGACAGCCATCATATATCTCCATCGTTGTCAATAATTATTAAGTTAGACCAGTAGTCAAAAATAAACTTTGTGCTTTGGGATCTGCCACTGGTTTTCTGTTTGGACTTGAATAGTTTATTTTTTTGGTTTTTCAAATTGCCCATCCATAAAGAAAAGAGATTGAACTGAATTGCTTAAACTGTTCTGTTTTCTGCCAAAAAAATTTAAAAAAGGAAAAAATGCTTCCAGAAAAATGTTAAAGATGGGTAATGCATTAAAAAATTAAATGTAAGATATAATTTGTTAGATGGTGAAAAATAAAGCAGTAAAGGAAGAAGGAGGTATGTTGTAATTTCAAAGGGATGTGCCAAGAAGCCTCTTGGAGTAGGAGACATTTGGATAAAGACCTGAAAGAAGTGTAGGAGCAGATATCTGTGAGATGAGTACTCCAGGCAGAGGGAACATGTGCCAAGACCCTGAGGCAGAATGTGTTCGTGTTTTTGAGAATTGGCAAAGAGCTCAGTGTATATATGTAGACTGTATATATATACTGATTAAGGGAATGATTAAGGGAAAAAGTAATTGGAAAAGGGTCAGAGAGATAACAGGTGAGAGGGCAAGATGTAGAACTGGAAAAGCCATTGGAAAGACTTGACATTATTACACTCCTTGATACCTTCTATGGAATAATTTTCATAGGGATATATAATTCTGAATTTTAATAATGGTAGAGCATCTAGGAAATAGGCACTTTTAACTAAATTTTAAGACTTTTATATTATATTTTACTTTGAAGAAGTATTATCTCCAGAATACACCAAAAATATGAGTTGATTACCTATTACTGTTTCTTTTGTTTTAGAGTTTGTAATTATAACAATATATATAATTTTTTTTATCATAGATAAATTAACATGATGGATTTCTCAAAGCTACCCAAAATACTCGATGAAGATAAAGAAAGCACATTTGGTTATGTGCATGGAGTCTCAGGACCTGGTAAGTAATACCTAATAATCTGAGTGGTAAGGATTTCTAACTTCAATTAATATCTTTTCAAGGTGTTTTAGAAATACACAAGTTTCTGTTCACCTACAGAAATTCTGTCCTCAAAAGATTTTATAGCTGCTGTAAGGCTGAAGTAATACCATTATCATAAGGGCTCATCTAGCATTATCTAAATTCGATCATTATTGAGGTACTAATTTGTGATATCCTGTTTATTATATAAATATCACTGTTGAGAATTTTACCCTTTTTGTTTTGTTTTGTTTTTGGTTAAATCTGAGGTTAAAAAGCTGTAAAATTTAGAGCTTTTGGTATGTTATACCTTGCAGATTATAGGCATTCAGTAAATACTTTTAAACTTGGTTTGGGCTTTATTTATGTTTTTAGAGCATTTCTCAACAATATCAACCTTGGCTCTTTACATATATAAATTCTCTAAATGGATATTTCAGATATCATATAACCAGCTATTCATGGGAAAGAAGTCTTAGGACATGACACTGAAATGGAAAGCAATTTTAAAGTTCATGTTCATTTTGCCAAAACTTGAGGTACTGCATTTTAAATAATAGATCTCATTTTAGTATCCATTTTGTTATTCCACACTCTTATTACAAAAATGTGATTCACAGTTTCCATAGGTAAAACCTGCTCATTGATTTATAATTCTTAGTGGAAGTTCATTTTTTCTTACATCTTTTTGTAAATCGTTTGCTATAGTCTTGTTCTAATGACAGTGGAGGTATTATAATAATTCTTTTTGGTATTTATGCAAATTGAAAACTGTTGGTCACTGTGCCTCTTACTTCTCCCCAAGAAGCTTCTACCATTTAGAACTTGGTATTTGAACTTGAACTCATTGGCAAATAATACATTTGATTGTTTTCAATCTCATTTGCCATTCAGAGAAACAATTTTCCTCTTGATAATTAATAAGGATTTTTTTGAAAGATAGGCTATACACAAGAACTTTTAGGGAAAAGGCAAAAGAAGACCATCAGAAGAGTTTATATAATAATATTTTTCTGAACTTGTAGTGAACTGCTCCTAGAACCTATTTATAATTCTTAAATACTTAATAAGATAAGAAATGCCATACTTTTTGATTTATGAAATATTAAAATTTTAGTTATCACTGGTGATTCAATGCATCTTTTTCTTACATAGTAGGTAGAAGTAAATAAATGAAGAATAATAAGTATTCATTGTTCTAACATAAGTTAAGGAAATGTTAATACTTTAGTAGTTTCCACTTGAGTATTACCTAATACATAGTTCTAATCAGGAGACTGAATATTAAAAATGGGCTTATTCCTACACATATCTGAAATTGTACAACCTTCCCTCTCTGCCAGAAAAGTAATTTTTGCTTACTAGACAACATGATCCAAAATAGTAAGTATAAATTCTGGTTTAGTATTTATAAGACATAGGGATTCTTTTTTTTTTTTTTTTTTTTTAAGTGGGTAGTTCCCTGGCTGGGAATCAAATCCAGGCTGCAGTGTTGATAGCGCTGAAGCCTAGCCACTACACCACCAGGGAACTCCCAGAAATAGGGATTCTTAGTCAGGACTTCACCCAACGGCAGTAACTGATCATAAACATCGCTGTAGTGTATGAAAAAAATTCTGTAGATGCATCTGTGAGTTTTCTAGATAGAGCTATCATTACTTTATGAAAAGGTTCCATGCCCCAGAAGTGTTCTAAGAACCACTGGTATAAAGTGTTAGAAAGTGAAGATGTTTTAGATGTTTTCTTTCAAAGGTTGTTGACAACACAGCAAACTAGTAATTGTGTAGCATTCTACCGTGCTACTAGCTAAAGCTCCTGTTTCTATTTTAATTTTAAAGTTATTTTCTTTTAATGGTCCCAAACTCATCATTCCATGTATTATACAACCTGGATTGATTAAAACCCATATTTACATTATGGGTTATTAAGAGCATATTATACGAGGTGGGGCAATTAATTTCATGAACTCATCCTAGAAAAAGTGCAACATACATCATCACTGAATATCCCTATAGTTACCTTCGAAGTACTCCCCTTTGGAAGCTATGCATCGATGTCAGCGCCTAGTCCACCCTTAAAAGCAGTTTTGGAACTCTTTTTTCTGGAATGGCCATCAGAGCTGTCATCGTCCCCAAAATCTGAATCAAGTTTGCAAACTTGCCACCGTAACACTTATATTGGCAGGACTGTACAAACAAGGTTATGACAACTTACCGAGTAGTTTGCACAGTGCTGCCAATGTAATTGCACAGTGGCAAGTTCGCAAAAACTTAGTGGTCAGAATTTGGGGTCGACGACAGCTCTGATGGTCATTCCAAGAAAAAAGAGTTCCAAAATTATTTTGAAGGGTGGACTAGGCACTGATGTCGGTACATAACTTCCCAAGGGGAGTACTTTAAAGGTGACCATAGTGATATTCAGCAATGAGATATGTAGCACTTTTTCTAGGATGAGTTTGCAGAATTAATTGTCCGACTTTGTATAAATGAATAATCTTTAGCCTAACATTTATGTTTTCCTCTACATCACATGATAAAAATGCATCTCTTTGTGAAACATTATGCATCTTCCATAGTGGGTGTTTTATTTTTCTTATGAATATATGAGACAGCTGGATTATTGGATGTTTTACTTATAACTATTCACAGCCTTTTTTTTTTTTTTTGGTTGGTTCCCTGAGCAGGGATCGAACCCAGACCGTGGCAGTGAAAGCGCTGAAGCCTAGCCACTACACCACCAGGGGACCCCCGTATTCACAGTCTTAAGTCATGAAAATACTCATTTGTTCTTTTTAGTGGTTACAGCCAGTGACATGGCAGGTGCAGCCATGTATGAGCTGGTGAGAGTGGGCCACAGTGAGTTGGTTGGAGAGATTATCCGATTGGAGGGTGACATGGCTACTATCCAGGTGTATGAAGAAACCTGTATCCTTTTTGGTTCAATTTCTTGCTGTTCTCTGTAAATCAGAATGTAAGGATTTATGGCAAAGGTAGAAGCAGCAATAACCAGTGGTATCAGAAGCGTGAAATGTTAATATTTAGAAATCTGATTTATATAGGAGTATATTAAAGAAGGGTACTAGGAATTAGTGCTTTTCTTAAGAAAGTAATATCTTCTGAACTTTTATTATTCTTAATATTTTAGTAGTTCACAAACTTTAGGAGGAACCAACTAGATGAATATATACTGTAGAAGAAATAAACAGAATGACATCATCAATTTGTACAGTTAAAATTCCCGTCATGATTTCTGTTTAAAATAGTAAATCCATAAATAAATCAATACTTTCTATCTTTATTCTCATAAATAGTGCTGGGTGATGTGTTACATTATAGCTTTAACACTAGGGAATTTTTTTTTTAATTTGTTGGGGTGACTGGTTAGCAAGATTATACAGGTTTCAAGTGTATAATTCTATAATACATCATCTATATGTTGCCTTGTGAGCTCACCACTTAAGAGTCAGTTCTCCTTCTCTCACCTTATATTTGACTCCCCCCTTACCCTGTGGAAACCACTAAATTTTTGTCTGTGTCCATGAGTTTCTATTTCTTTGTATTTTTGTCTTGTTCCTTTGTTGCTTTCAGTTTTATTTCCCCCATACGAATTAGGTCATATGGTTCTTGACTTTTCCTTTCTGATTTGTTTCACTTAGCATGACAATTTCAAGATCCATCCATGTTGTCACAAATGACAGCATTTCATCTTTTCTTATGGCCAAATAATATCCCATTTTGTTTAACTACCATATCTTCTTTATCCAAACATCTGTTGAAGGACACTTTGGTTGTTTCCATGTCTTGACAAAAGATTTCAGATTTTTTGGATAGATACCCAGAAGAGGGATTGCTGGGTTGTATGATAACTCTATTCTTAATTTTTTGAGGAACCTCCATACTGTTTTCCACAATGGCTGTACCAATTTATTAATGCATTCTTTTTTTTTTTTTTTTTTTTGTATGTGGATAGTTCCCTGGCTGGGAATCGAATATTAATGCATTCTTACAAGCAGTATATGAGGGTTTCTTTTTCTCCACAGCCTCTCCAACCCTTGTTATTATTGGTCTTACTGATGATAGCCATTTTAACAGGTATAAGGTGATATTTCATTATGGTTTTGATTTGCATTTCTCTAATAACTAGTGAAGTTGAGTATTTTTTCATTTATCTGTTGGCCATTTCTGTGTCTAGGAAAAAGTGTCTGATAGTTCCTCTGCCAATTTTTTAATTGGATTATTTGGTTTTTTTTTTTTGTCATTGGGTTGTACAAGTTCTTTATATATTTTGGATATTAGCTGCTTATTGGAGGTGTTGTTTGCAAATATTTTCTCCCATTTGGTTGCTTGCCTGTTTATTGATAGTTTCTTTTGCTGAAGAAGCTTTTTAGTTTCATATAGTCCCGTTTATTCATTTTTTGTTTTTACTTCCCTTGCTTTTGAGGTCAAATTCATAAAATCCTCCCTGAATCCAGGGTCCGTAAGTTTGGTGCTGATGTTTTCTGTTTCAGGTCTAATGTGAAGGTCTTTGATCCATTTTTAGTTAATTTTGGTATATGGTGACAATCACAGTCCAGATTTCATTCTTTTGCATGTAGCTTTCCAGTTTTCCCAGCACCATTTATTGAAGAGGCTTTCTTTTCTCCATTGACTGTTTTTTGCACCTTTGTCAAAAATTATCTGTGCATACACGGGGGCTGTCTAGAAAGTTCCAGCCATGTAATATGAAAAATAGAGGCATTTATGGCTGGATATTTTCCAAACAGCCCTCATATATGTATTTCTGGGTTTTCAGTTCTATTCCATTGCTCTGTGTGTCTGTTTTGCTGCCAATAACATGCTGTTTTGATTATTGGCACTTGGTAGTTTAAATTGAAGTTGGAGAGGATAATGCCTCTAGCATTGTTCTTTTTTTGTAGAATTGCTTTGGCAATTCAGGGTCTTTTGTGATCCAGATAAATCTGATCTTTTTAAATCTATTTATTGAAATAATATCTTGGGCATTTTGATGGGAATTGCATTAAATCCTTATATTGCTGTGGGTAACATGGCCATTTTAACTATGTTGATTCTTCCAGTCCATGAACACGGAGTATCTTTCCATTTCTTTGTGTTTTCTTCAATTTCTTTTAGTAGTATCTTCTAGTTTTCAATACTAGGGAATCTTTACTATTTGTTTGCTTACCATAAATTTGGCTTTTAAACAGAATTTATTTTCAATTTTCTATAAAAATAAAGAGATAAAGGGTTAATCCTTATGAAGAGAAACCACTTTTTTTTTTTTTTTTTTTTTTTTTTTTTTTTTTTTTTTTTTTTTTTTTTTTTTTTTTTTTTTTTTTTTTTTTTTTTTTTTTTTTTTTTTTTTTTTTTTTTTTTTTTTTTTTTTTTTTTTTTTGCTTCATTTATGTTTTTTACTTGGCTTGGTTCTAAGGATCAGTATAATTCTTTGGCTATTTAAAATTTATTTGGTATAACTTTTTCACCATATGAACTATATGCTTGCCAGTAATCTTCTCTCTGAGTGCTGGGGAGCTAACTCAAAACAAAGTCATCTGAAATTTTTAAATAAAATTACAAGTCTTTGTAGTTATGAAATCATGACTAGTCAAAGGGACTTTTTTTCTATTGATAGCTTAATCTTTCATGTAATCTTTTACATGATTTGAAGATCTAAAATAAACAAATGAACATATATACAGTGACAACCCCCTCCACCTTTGTCATCATATATCTGGCCAGTATTCAAAACACATACACACTTGCATGCAGCCATTTTTATTAGTTCCTTTTATTATATATCCTTCTAGTTTATTAATTGTGTATATGAACCAATGTAAATAGGTGTTTTTCTTCCCTTTTTTTCCTAAAGGATAGGATATTATAAGTGCTGTTCTATACCTTGGTTTTTTCATTTTAAAAATAAGTGTATGGTGGAAGATAGGTAGACGTATGATAAATATAGTAAAATGTTAGTGGTAGAATCTGTCTGGTAAAGATAGCAGAGTTCACTGTAAAATTCTTTCAGATTTGCTGTAGGTTTGAAAATTTTCATATTAGAAATGAAAATATATTTTGGAGATCTTCCTAGAGCAGTTCATAGAAGCTTCTGTTCATTTTTTACAGCTGCCTAGAATTTCATCATGAATATACCATAATTCATTAATCAGTCTTTTGATACAAATTTTAGTTATTTCTAGTCCTTTACTATTTTAAACCTCGTTATAATGTCACTATAGTATAAATTCACAGAAGTTGGATTTTTGGATCAAGGTTTATGTATTTTAACTTTGATAGATATTGCTAAATTGCTTTCAATAAAGTTGTACTGACTTTACTCCTATCAACAAGTAAATGAAAGTAAGGAGGATTCTATGTACTTATTTGCACATTTTATTCTTCCCTTTTCAAAACTTCGTAAGATTTTTAATTTTTCTTAGCTACTAATATCCATTTTAAGGGGTTGATACTCCAGTAGTACAGTTGAAACAGTGCGTTAAGGAGAGGCTTTTATTTTTATTTTTAGTTCTATGGTTTCCCAAACTGGGCACAGAGCACTCGGGGCAGCTGCTGCTAACTCATGTGGTAATCCCAGAATATTTTAAATTTTTGAAGTTAACATAGGAATATAAGACATCTTGTTCGATACCACATGAACTAGTAACTTGAGATAATAAAAACAGTTTTATTACTTGACTGCACTATATTATTGTCGATGATGTCATATCTTCGTGAAGCTGAGTTTTTGGTAATTGCTGAGGTGGAAAAGCAAGTATTATGAAAAATCAAGTGAAAATTAATATGGATCAGGTATTCAATGTGTTTCCAAGATTTGAAAATTGTATAGTGCCTGACAGGCACATATATCCCATTTGTAAAATTGAGGTTATTTAAGAATGAAATTTAAATATTTGTATTCATGTTGATGTATATTTTACTTTCAAAATACTACTCAGTTGTTTTGATATACAAGGGATGTCTGGAAAAAAATCCAGCCATAAGTGCCTCTATTTTTCATATTACATGACTGGATACATTCTGGACAGCCCTAGTATGTATTTATTAAGTTGTTTGGGTGTAACTATTTAAGAAAGTTTGATAAACTCTGTTTTAGCTCCTTAAATATCATTTCCTATTAAGCTGTGGTATTTCCTTTTTATACTAAGTATCTCGAAACTTTCATGATGAGTTTTCCTCAGCTACTGTTTCTAGCTGGTGTGTCTGTTGGAGATCCTGTGCTCCGCACTGGTAAACCCCTCTCAGTAGAGCTTGGCCCTGGAATAATGGGAGCCATTTTTGATGGTATTCAGAGACCTTTGTCGGATATCAGCAGTCAGACCCAAAGTATCTACATTCCCCGAGGGGTAAATGTGTCTGCTCTTAGCAGAGATATCAAATGGGATTTTACACCTTGCAAAAACCTACGGGTATGTCTTTGTAACCAAAATTTCTAAAGTTGGTGAAAGAATGTGAAGTGGATATTTAGTGAACTGTTTTGTTGTCATTTCAAATAAAAACAGACTATAGTAGCATAGTTTAAACTTTTCTTTAAATCCACTAGGAAGATTATGGAACTACCTGTATTTTATTGATAAGTGAGGCAAATGATTTAAATAATAGCAAGGGTTAGTCTACTTGATGTTTATTTGAATATTAAATAGTAAATGCATTTGTTCTCTAGATTGGTAGTCACATCACTGGTGGAGATATTTATGGAATTGTCAATGAGAATTCACTCATCAGACACAAAATCATGTTACCCCCACGAAACAGAGGAACTATAACTTACATTGCGCCACCTGGAAATTACGATACCTCTGTAAGTATCATATAAACTTTATCTCACAGAGAGCCCACCTTATAAATAAATGCTAGTTGCCCAGTTTTAGTGCCGTTAAGTAGTTGCAGAATTGTTATTTAATACAACCACTCCTCACTTAATGACTCACCTGTTTAATGACTTCTTGGGCAATCTCCGGTACAGGGAATCCCCTTTCTCAGTCTGTGTGAATCTTAGGAACTCCCTTTCTCAGTCTTTGTCTTGTTCCTGCAGTCAGTATTCACTATACAAAGCATTCACAATTATGCAAAATTACATATGTCATTTATAAGTGTGGTGTTGTGTGATGTCTATTGAAAAATACATACTTTATGACACCATGACAAACCACGGTACATCTGCCTTTAAGCTCCCCTCTTATCAGACTGAATCTAGTCGTAGGAACAGAACTCGGTCATTAAGTGAGGAGTGCCTGCATGTGGGTTTTAAGTAAGTCCCATAATTATTTTTTTACTTGTTTCTTTTTTTTTTTCTTTTTTGTAAGTTGGGCTTGGGAATACAAAAACATAGTTTCTTTTTTATTTATTAAATTATGGTTGGCATACAATATTATATTAATTTCAGGTATAAATTAAACATTTATGTACCTTGCAATATAATCACCGTAAGTCTAGTTACCATCAGTCATGGTGTAAAGTTTTTAGGATATTGACATATTCCCTGTGCTGTACATCCCATGGCTTATTAGGTGAAGGTGAATAAGAAAACATACTGTTTCTTTTTTAAGAGAGAGTTATCTAGTAAAACATTTTTCTGATTTTCCTTTTCTCTAATCCATTGGGGTGACATTGATCAGCAAAAGTTACATAAGTCCCAGGTGTACAATTCTACATTATATCTTCTATGTGTTGTATTATGAGTGCATCACCCAGAGTCAGTTCTCTTTCCATCACCATGTATTTGTGTCCCTGTCCCTTTCTCCCCCATCCCCTCCCCACTTCCCCTCACATAACTACTAAATTATTGACTGTGTCCATGAGTTTTGTTTGTTGCTTTCAATTTTATGTTAACAATCAAACTAAATTTCTCCATCCCTTTCCCTTGTTTTACGCACGCTCCCATCTCTCCTCCCATCTTAAAGAAGTCCCTCTAATATTCTTTGTAGTACTGGTTTGGTGGTGATGTATTTCTTTAGCATTTCCTTATTTGAGAAGTTCTTTATCTGTCCTTCAATTTTGAATACTCGCTTTGCTGGATACATTATTCTTGGTTGTAGATCCTCGGTTTTCATCACATTGAATATTTTCTGCCAATCCCTGCTGGCCTGTAAAGTTTCAGGTGAGAAATCAGCTGAGAGTCAAATGGGTGTCCCTTTATAGGTTACTACTTGCATTTCTCCTGCTGTTTTTAGAATTTCCTCTTTTTCTTTAACTTTTGCATTTTAATTATGATGTGTCTTGATTGTTCTTGTTTGGGATTCTGTGTGCATCCTGGACTTATATGTTTGTTTCCTTCGCTAGGCTAGGAAATTTTTCAGTTATTATTTCTTCAAATAGTATCTTGATCCGTTGCTTTTCCTCTGTCCCTTCTGGCACACCTAGTATTCTGATATGTTTTAATTTGATATAGTCCCAGAGGAATCTCAATTCATCCTCAGATTTTTGGAAATTATTATCTAACTGTTCTGGCTATGTGTTTTCTGCTGACTTTTCCTGCAAATCACTGCTTTGCGCTTCTACTTTATTTAGTTTAGTGACTTTTATTCTGTTCTTCATTTCACTTAATGTAGTAGTCATTATCTCTTTCTGGTCCTTTATAATTGTTTGTAAATCTTCTTTAATACTTGTATGTCTCTGTTGAAATTATCATTCAAGTCCTTAAGCATTTTTATAATTGTTGTTTTGAGCTCTGTTTCTGATGGGTCATCTGTCCCCATCTCTTTAATTTGAGCTGCCTTTATCTGGTGTCTCATTTTTGCAGCCTCTCTGGAGCCTTCGTGCTGCAGTTTCTTTAGTGTTCACAGCTGATAGTGGGCAGACAGAGGTCTGTGGGGGAGGGGCATTTGCGGCTTTGATTTCTTTCTGGGGTCATGGAGGGAGTTTGGGCATCATTGTGCCTCTTGGTTTGCCCTGCATGCGAATTCTGCCCTGAGCCTTGGGGTCAGTCCTGTATGCTTGTCTTTCAAACCATGCTGGTTATGGGCTCAAACGTGTACAAAGCCCCTCTCTCTTTCTCCTTCCTGCTGGAGTGTTTGTGCGGTGGCTCCTCACCTCCCTGCCACTCCTCCTGTTCTGAGAACCAGAGTGAAGTCTGACTGCTGTGTTTTGCTGGCAGGTTTGCACCTCCTCGGTCCAGAGTGAGGTGGATGTGGTATTTCACGCCTGTGGGCCTCCTTTCCTCTGTCCTGCGGACTGAGTGAGGTCTGGAGCGCTCTCCCACCACCTTCTTCCTCTTCCCTCCCCCAGAGGTAGAGTTCCAATTGGGGGCCCGCACGAGGTCATGTCCCCACTCTTCCCCTTTTATTTCTCCTTTATGTTACCCTCTGCCTGCCTGCAGGTACCTTAATGCAACAGATAGGTTTCTCAGCTGTGGTTGCGCATTGGTTAGAGGGTCCTTGGTTGAAATATAGGTGTTTTATTCCTTGTAATCTCCAGAGTTTTTCGAAGGACTCTCTCATGCCGCCATGTTGTTGCTGGCTAGTAAAACATTTTTCTACCTTGTTAACTAATGCTACATTATTTAAAGACCTGATTCTTTAAGCAATTTAATTGTCAATCTGTAGTATATGATTCATTGCATAATGGATTATATGAATTTTTTCTGGGTTAAACATTTACAAATTAGTGCCTTAATGTTACCGATATTCGCATTATGTCAGATACACTAGAGCCGTAATAGGCTTTGTGGGTATAAAGATAACTATTGAGAAGACCATTGTAGCATACAATTTTTTCCCAATAAAATATGATAAAAATGATCTAATTAATTCACAGGAATAAATCTGTGCTCTAAAATATACAGAGAACAAAACAGTTAAGATTGGGATTCTAGGTAGTCAACTAGCCTTATTCAGTAATTTAGAGACTCATTCACTCTTATGTGGAAGAACCACCCTGAAGTGATTTGTGTATCAACAAATTACAGATCCCTGTAGTTTATGGATTTGGGGATTATTAGTAAATAGTTGAAGCCATTTTAATGTTCATAAATATAAAGAGTATTACTCATTATCTTTTTGATTTTGTAAATATTTAAAAATATTTAACTTTATTAAATATTTTAGGATCCTTTAACAGATAAATATTTTTCATTAAAGTAGTATACTAGTGTTATAATAAAGTAAATAAAACAAAGAATGGAAAGTAAATTATGAAAACATTCATTTTTCCCCTCTCCTAGTTTCAGGAATATCTTCTGTATCCTTCAAGACTTTTTCCTGTGTATATCAACATAATTTATTTAACTTTTCTTCTATTACTTGGCATATCTCTTTCTCAAAAACTCCTAAACTTTTTAAATTATTACAACAATAATAAACATACCTTATTTTTAAAAAATCAGAACTGAATATAAAGACTTACAATAAAAAGTATCACTGTCCATCCCCACTTCCACTTAACACCTTCTTACCCCCAAGGGAAATCTAAGGATACTTTCAGAAATAAATGTTTATAAATATGACTGTACTTAAAATCCTGATGTATTTTTATAGGATGTTGTCTTGGAACTTGAATTTGAAGGTGTGAAGGAGAAGTTCAGCATGGTCCAAGTATGGCCTGTACGTCAAGTTCGGCCTGTCACTGAAAAGCTGCCGGCTAATCATCCTTTGTTGACTGGTCAGAGAGTCCTTGATGCCCTTTTTCCGTAAGTTTGAGCTGTGTCCCACAGTGTTTTCTCAGAACTATTGTATGTGCTTATTGTTTCACTTTTTACAGATAAAGGTTTTATATGTTAATCCAATAATAAATTTTATCTACTGAAGTAATAGTGAATTAGTTGAATATATGTGAGGTCAGACTTAATTTTGCAAACTCATCCTAGAAAAAGTACTATATACTTCATCGCTGAATATCACTACGGTCACCTTCAAAGTATTCCTCTTGGGAAGCTATGCACTGACATCAGTGCCTAATACCCTTCAAAACAATTTTGGAACTCTTTCTGGAATGGCCATCCAAGCTGTTGTCATTCCCAAAATCTGACAATGAAGTTTGCGAACTTGCCACTGTGCACTTTATATTAGCAGCACTGTACAAACAACTTGGTAAGGTGTCATAACCTTATTTAGTGCTTAGTGAGTATTAGACAGTCAGGCTGACTTACCTAGGTTGTGACACCTTGATTGAGTTTGCAGAATTAATTACTTGACCTGTTACAGTGTTCCAAAAAATGTGTACACACGTTAAGAAATGAAAAAAACTATTAAAATTATAATACTCAATATATACCAGTAACAAAAGATAAATATAAGTCACATTTGACTTCTGCAATTACAGGAGGTGCTCAAAGTGGTTACCATCAGCATCCAGACACTTCTAATTATGGTGAACTACTGTTTAAGCAACATTGACCACTTATATTGCTGAGCATGCCATTTCAGTTTCTTCCCAAAGTACCACCAGTGTAGCCAGTTTTCTACAGTACACCACATCTTTTAAGGTCCCCCATAGGTAGAAGTCAAGGGTTGTTAAGTCAGGAGAATGTGGGGTAAACTCAAACAACATTCTCGAATTTGAAATACCACCTCGCAGTAGTCTTACATTCCTTGAACAACTACCATGCTTTCACCATTTTCTTTGACTGATCTGCCTGTCACATGGTGACACTAGCATTCATTTGATTAATGCCATCTTTTGAGCGAACTTCATACTCCACTTTGCTACTGTAATTCAATTCAACTTTGGAAAGTAATACATAGATAATAGCTCTTCAAATGTGTATACATTTTTTTGGCACCCACAGTATATATTGCCAGTGCTTATTGTAGAATCAAATCATTGAAGATTTATTTTTTTCACAGTTGCAAATCAAAAACATTTCTAAAACTTTCAGGGGAAATCATTTCCAGAAGAAAATCTTTGCCAAAACAATATAACTCTTTTTCTTAAGTTATCCTAGAATTAATAGATTGGTGTCACTGTAAATTGATGATTTCTGAAATAAACTGGGCTCTCTATACTGCTTAGCAGTTTTTCTTTTTTTTTTTTTTTTTTTTTTTTTTGCTTTTTGGTATGTGGGTAGCTCCCTGGCTGGGAATCGAACCCAGGCTGCAGCACTGACAGTGCCAGCGCCGAAGCCTTAAGCCACTACACCATCAGGGAACTCCCTTAGCAGTTTTTCTTAATTTGTATTCTGCTCTTTGCCATATTCTTCATAACTACTCCTTTCTCTTTATTTTATTTAAATTATTTTTAAGAAATATTCAAAAGAAACAAATTTTTTGTCTATTAATTCTCAACTATTTAGTGACCTGCTAATTACCCTCTCTGCTCTTGCCCTCCAATATATTCTCCACACAGCAGCCAAAAATGTTAAAGTAAATGAGAACGTGTCACTTTTCTGCCAATTCTCTAGTTGATTTCCTGTCATGCTTCAAATATGCCAATTTGGTTCCCATCTCAAGATTTTCTCTTTTTTTATCATTTTAAAAAAAGGTTTTTATTAAAAATAGAGCTAACATGCAATGTTATATCAGTTTCAGGGGTATACCATAGTTATTCAACATTTATATATCTAAAGAAGTGATCACCATGATTAAGTCCAGCAACCATCTGACATTGTACCACGCTATCACAGTATTATTGACTATATTCCTTATGCTTTACTTTACATCCCCATGACTGTTTTGTAACTATTAATTTGTACTTCTTAATGCCTTCACTTTTTTCACTCTACCTCCAACCCCTTCCTGTCTGTCACCCCAACAAATCTAGTACCCATCTGACACCATACCTATTTATTACAATATTATTGGCTCTGTTCCTTATGCCATAACTACTTTGTAACAACCAATCTATACTTAATCCCTTCCCCTTTTTCCACCCATACCCCAACCCCACTCCCATAGCCAACCATCGAAATGTTTTCTGTATCTATGAGTTAGTTTCTGTTTTGCTTGTTTATGTTCTTCTATAGATTTCATATATAAGTGAAATCTCATCGCATCTGTCTTTCTTTCTGACACTCTACCATACAGTACCCTTCAGGTCCATTTATGCTGCCACAGATGGCAAGAACCCATTCCATTTCATGGCTGAGCAATAAATATTTCACTGTATAATATATATGAGGGCTGTTTGGAAAGTGGCAATCCAGGTAATATGAAAAACAGAGGTATTTATGGCTGGATTTTTTTCTGGACAGCCCTTGTGTGTGCCATCTCCTCTTTATCCATTCTTCCATTGACAAACACCCAGGCTGCCTCCACATCTTGGACACTATAAACAATGCTGCAGTAAACGTATCGATGCACACATCCCCTCAAAGTATTTTTTTGGGTTTCTTCAGATAAATACCCAGAAGTGGGATCACTGGGTCCTTCTTTGTCTGTTGTTATAGCCTTTGTTTTAAAGTCTGATTTGTCTGATGCAAGTATTTCTATCCAAGCTTTTTTGTTGTTTTGTTGTATTTCCATTTTCATGAAATAACTTTTTCCATCCTTTACTTTCAGTCTTTGTGAGTCTTTCATTCTGAAATAAGTCTCTTGTAGACAGCATTTGTAAGAGTTTTGTTTTCTTCTCCATTCAGCCCCATTTAATCTTTTGATTGGAGCATTTAACCCATTTATGTTGAAAGTAATTGTTGATAAATATGTTGCTGTGGCCATTTTGTTATTTATATTTTTTCTTTTCTTTTTTTTTTTTTTCCAATCTAACATTCCTTGTAATACTGATTTGGTGGTGATGAACTCCTTTAGCTTTCTCTTGTTTGAGAAACCCTTTATCTCTCCTTAGATTCTAAATGATAGCTTTGCTGGGTAGAGTAATCTTGGTTGTAAGTCCTTGCTTTTCAAGACTTTGAATATTTCCTGCCAGTTCCTTCTGGCCTGCAAAGTTTCTGTTCAGGAATCAGCTGGCAGTCCCATGGGAGCTCCCTGATAAGTTACTAGTTGCCTTTCTCTTGTTGCTTTTAGGATTCTCTCTTAGTCTTTAACCTTTGCCATTTTAGGAATAATTAAAATTTGTCTTGGTGTGAGCCTATTTGGGTTCATCTTATTGGAGATTCGCTGTGCTTCCTGGACTTGCATGTCTATTTCCTTCACCAGGTTAGGAAAGTTTTCCATTCCTATTTCTTCAAATAGGTTCTCAATCCCTTGCTTTCTCTCTTCTTCCTCTGGTATCCCTCTAATGTGAATGTTGTTATACTTGATGTTTTCCTAGAGGTCTCTTTAAGCATCCTCATTTCTTTGGATTTTTTTTTTTTTTTTTGTCTTTTTCGATGGGATGTTTTGTACTACCTTGTCTTCCAACTCGCTGATCTGATCCTCTGCCTCATGTAATCTGCTGGTGATTCTTCTAGTGCATTTTCATTTCATTTATTGTATTTCAATTGTTACTGGTTTTTTTTTTTTTTCATGATTTCTGTGTCCATTTTTTATTCTTTTTATCTCTTCGTTGAAGTCCTCACTAAGTTCCTTGAGCATCCTTTTAACCATTGTTTTGAACTCTGTACCTAGTTAGTTATTTGCCTCCATTTCCTTTAGTTCTCTTTTTGGAGTTTTCTCCAGTTCTTTTATCTGAGACATATTTCTTTGTTGCCTCATTTTGGCTGCCTCTCTGTGTTTGTTTACATGTGTTAGGTAGGTTTGCTATGTCCCCCAGTTTTGGCCAGGTGGACTTATGTAGTAAGTACCCTATGAGACCCTAGCACGGTCTCCCTGGTCACCTGCTCTAGGTGCTACATGAGTGTGCCTTGTGTGAGTTGTGTGTGCCCTTTTATTATAGTTGAACCTTGATTGCTGCTGGCATGTCAGTGGATGGGATTTACCCTCAGTCTGACTGTGTTTGGCCATGTTCACAACTCATGAGCTACTGTGCGGGGGCTTATACCACTGAGTGGGATTCACCCCAATGGGCTCTGATGTTTGTTGAGACCTCCCTTTGTGTGTGCCACTTGAGGGGTTAATTGGGGGGTGCTATGTTGTGGTCTGAAGCCAACTTCCAAGTATATTGGTTCTGGGGCCTCTTGGGAGGGACTTTGGTGCAGACCAAGGTCAGCCACTGACTGTGACCAGCCAGGGACAACCTGGTAGGGTTACAAAGCAATTCATGGTTGTTTGCTGTGTATGCTAAATCTGGAAGCACTTGGGAGAGGATGGCTGTCACCAGTACCAGTCTGGGGTAGCTCCACAAAAAGCCAGGAAACCCTGAGGCCTGCTGCCACCTCCCAGCTCTTGTAAGATTCACCTGATAAAGGCCTTGAGTGGTATGGAGTTGAGTGTGGCATGGTCTCAATGAGTCACCAGGGTGGAGCGAGTAGAACTCACCAGCCCAATTTAGATTCAGATTTGGCTGTAGGCATAGTGGGAAGGGCTCAACACAGGAAAGATGGCACCCTTCTACTGGCTGCATGGGAGGAGCACCCCACACAGGTAAAATGGCAGTCATCCTCCAGCCCTTGCCCTGAAGCCACACACCTCAGTCTGCCCCCTGTATGCCTCCTACGACCCCCTTCTCCAGTCACTGTCCCTCCACCAGTACCCAGAGTGAGTGCCTGTGAGCAAGTGAGTCTGTGCTTAGGCCCTTTAAGAGGACGTCTGGGTTTTCCGCAGCTTTATGTTCCATGCAGATGGTTGGAATCCCCACTGTTTTTCACTGTGTTGTGGGGTGGAAGGCAGGAGGGGGTCCTCTTCCTGGCTGTACCCCAGGCTGGGGAGCCTGGTGTGGGGCTGTGGTCTTTCACACCTCCATGGGGAACCTATGTGGCTGAAAAATCCCTCCTAATTTTCTTCCCCTTCGGGAGTTTTGGGGCCAACCCATTTCATTTCTCCACCCCTCCTACTGATCTCAACATGGGTTCTTTATATTCTTCATTACAAAACTTCTGTCCAGCTGGATTTCAGGTGGTTCCGCAGGTTGGTTGGTCTGTAATTTAGTTGTAATTTTGATGTGTTCACAGAAGAAAACAGGCACAATGTTTATCTATTCTGGCTTCTTGGATCTCTTCCCATCTCAAGGTTTTCCCCTCCTTTTTAAATCTTCGGGTTCACCATACCCTGCTTTACTTTCAACAAAGGACTTCATTTAATTCACAGAAAAGACTGAAGTTAGGATATTTCACTCATCTACTCTTTCTCCTTTATTCCCAACAAATGATCATTCTAGATCCTTCACAGAGAAGTTAAAGGACATCAGAGTTGGAACTTCCTCATTTTTCTGCCACCACACTGACTTAACATACATTCCCATTCATCCCTTCTTTTTCTCTTTCTGGAGCTTATCCCACCTCATGTCTTCTCAAAGATTTCTCTGTATCAGCTCTCTTCTTTTTATCTCCCATCTAATGAAAAAGAAAATCTACCTTCTACTCTTCCCTTTTCCATCTTCCACTACTTTTCTTCTCATCATCACAGCCCCACCTGGGAAGATTTAATGGTTTCCACTTTTCCCACTTTAGTTCACTGTGTTGCTCTGCCCTTGGCTGCACTACTCAGTTGAAACTACTATCTCACTAACATCAGTTACTCTTAAACTGGTAATTCAATAAATAAGTTTTAGTGTTTTCTTAATTCTTGTAACTTTGGATATTTTTATTTCTTCCTCCTTGAAATAATCTTTGTTTTTCCTGTTAGCTTCTGTCTACAAGTTCTCATTCTCCACTGCAGGTTTCTTCTCCCTTAATCTTGGTATTTCTTAAGATTTTTTTCTCTTTTAGGGCCTCTTCTCTCATCATTATGTATCTTACCCTCTGTGGATGATTTCATCCATTCTTGTGATTTAAATATTCATCTATGTATAATTTGTTTCTTCATCCCAAACCTCTTCTGAGTTCCAAACTCATATATAAAACACTTCTGATTATACCTCTCCTTTTGAACGTCCTACAGGTGCCTCAAAGTCAGTATGTTCAAAACTGGAATAATCATCTTAATTACTACTTTCTTTGTTGAAACTTGCTCATCTTTCTTTGTTTCCTCTCTCACCAAATGTCATTATCTGGTGAAGGCCTAATCTACAATCTGTGGCTTCTCTCAAGGATCATTCTTATCCTTCCACATCTAATTATTGAACAAGTGCTTTTTATTCTGTCTCTAAATATTTATCTGCATCTTTCATTCCTACTCCATGACCTACTTAAGAATCTTAATCTAATTCTTGCAATAATCACATTTAATCAGACTTCCTGTCTCCAGTCTTGCCTTCTTTCTTAGTGGTTGTTCATATCACATACTATTATTCTTCCTTTTATGCCATCTTCTAGTCATTCCGAAGGACTATTAATTTCTCAAGCAATGCTCCATCTTGCCCCTGGATTTTGGCCATGCTGTTCTCTCTACTTGGAATGTTATTTCCTTGTAACTGGCTACTGTTTATTTCCTTTTAGTTCATGGCTTCTTTCAGGAAGAATTTCTAACCCCACTCCACTCCAGTGTCAGACTTCACTCTCCTTCTTGTGTGCTCCCACAACACGTTGGATGTTCTTTATGGTAGCACATTTCACATTGGATTGCTACATTTGCAAAGTGGGGCACAGCCAGCTCCCCTTTCTGGGTTAATAGTGACTTAAGAGGTATACAAAGCCACAGGATGAATAGACATGCCCTCTGAATTTATCAGTCACTGAAAAGTTTGAAGGAGAAAATATTTTAATGCATATTAGTTTTATATTGAAAATAATCTGTTGTTATTAAGGATGCAATGTTTCAGTGAATTTTTACAATAAAACACAATAGTACAAAGAAATTTTCCTTAATGTTGTTACCAGAGAATGGGGCCCTTCTCAGCATGGTGTCCAGGTTCTTGGTACCTCGAGCAAAGAATTGAATGACACACACCAAAGTGTAGAGGTGAAACAAAGAGACAGTTTATTGAAAGGAAAATAAGGTGAAACAAAGAGAAAGTTTATTGAAAGGGAAATTACACTCTTAAGAGGTAGGAGCAGGTTCAAGCAGGAGAGTGGCTCAAGAGCCCGGAATAACCTGGCCTTGGTACTTTATGTTTTCTTAGGTGTGAGATCTTTTGATTGGCATCTTTGCTTGACAGGAGGAATTATGTCACCTTTTTAGACTGCACATGCTCCTTCCCAGACTTTATTATGATGGTATTAATGAACTTCCAGGCATATGTATGATATTAGGATGGTATAATGAGGCTTAAGTGAAATGAGGGTCACTGTAACCTTTAATGGCTTTAACTGGTGGACTTTTCGTATCCTGTAACTTTCTTTGTAATTTGGGTAGTGACTTTTCCAGCAGGATGGTTCCCCTGGGAGGGGCCCCGAGATCCCCCTATTCTATCTGCCTACCTTACTTTCTCTTAAGAGACGTGATTCCCCATAAATCTCTAAGGAAAGCTGAGGGACAGGAGATCTAGAGGACTAGAAGTTCCTGTAGTGAGGGACTCCCTCATCTGGCCCACATCAGTATTACATCTCATTTCTCCTACACAGACCCTCCCCATCCACACCCACACACACGTATTAACAACATTCACTTTCCTTTGTCCTAAAAAATCATTTCACTCTCCACTGCCACTCTTTAGGGGTGTTTGAAAGTTGTTGCTAATAGTACTGTACTGTAATTACCAACTGACTTTTCAGGTTACCCACACTGGAATGTGAGCTCTAAAGCACAAAAACGTGACTACCTTATTTATTCTTGTCTTTCCAGCATCTCCAAGCGTATTTTAGTGCCCAGAAAGTACTTTATAAATAATTTTTAGATAGATAAAAGGGGATTGACTTAACACCTTTCCAAAGTCTTTGTTCATTAATTATGGCAAGATGTGAATTTAAGACCTTCTTATTTTTTGCCTAAGGAGACAAGTTTCAAAAGTTGTTCATAATTTTATTTTAGCTTTAATTCCTGTACTCTTCTTTCCTTAACTAATTTAGATAAGCATTCAGAATATCATTAGTACTATTTTACTTATCCTATTGATGTTTGTATCCGTTTTCCTAAGGTACTTTGTAGAATATACTTTCACTTTTCAGCTATTATTAATACTAGAGATGATTAATGAAAATAACGCTAGTACAGGTTGAAACTAGGGGAGCAATTATTATATCTCTATCTGTGTATCTATCTTTGTAAGTATGTGTATATAAATATCGATGAAAATTTTCACAATGCTTTCTTTCTTTAACATATCTCTGTATCACTTACCTATTTTATTTATTAGTATTTATTAGCAAGTGAAGTAATTTACACTTTGTTTGCTTTGTTAAGATGTGTACAGGGAGGAACTACTGCAATCCCTGGGGCTTTTGGCTGTGGAAAGACAGTGATATCGCAGTCCCTATCCAAATATTCCAACAGTGACGTAATCATCTATGTGGGATGTGGTGAAAGAGGAAATGAGATGTCTGAAGTCCTCCGTGACTTCCCAGAGGTCTGTATCTATAAAGCTTCAAATAATATCCTAGAGAAAAATACCACTGATTAACTTTATTGGCAGTTAATAAAGCTTTGTTTTGGATCTGAAGCCATGTTCTCATTTGTCAAGAATCTTTTAAGGAATTTCCTAATTATATTTGTAACTCAGTTTGTACAAGATTGGACAATTAATTTCATGAACTCATCCTAGAAAAAGTGCTGCATACCTCATTGCTGAATATTACTACCATCACCTTTCTGCTGGGAAGCTATGCACCTAGTCCACCCTTCAAAGCAATTTTGGAACTCTTTCTGGAATAGCCAATGGAGCTGTCATGTACCCAAAATCTGACAAGTTTGCAAACCTGCCACCATGTGTGCTTTACATTGGTAGCACTGCACAAACATGACACCTCGTGAGTTATTTGTAAACAGTGCTGCCAATGTAAGCACATGGTGGCAAGTTTGTGAAGTTGTCAGATTTTGGGGATGACGACAGCTCTGATGGCCATTCCAGAAAAAGAGTTCCGAAATTGCTTTGAAGGGTGGACTAGGTGCTGGCGTCGGTGCACAGCTTCCCAAGGGGAGTACTTGGAAGGTGACCGTAGTGATGCTCAGCAATGAGCTATGTAGCGCTTTTTCTAGGATGAGTTTGTGAAATTAATTGTCCAACCTTGTATATTCAAACAAAGGAATTTGAATTTTTCAGTCAGACACTTGACAATTTCCTTTTGTGGTCTGATGGTTTTTACTCATTAGGAGAAAGATTAAATAGACAATGGATGTAAACTTTATGGAGGTTTTATATGACTTAGTAGGTTACTGTAGTCACGAAATGGCAATCATGGCTAATTTTTTTTATAGCACAATGGGACAAGGAGAGGAAGTTGGTGTCTTGGGGAATATTACTTTGGGAATACTCATTAGAAGAGAGATTTAAATATATACAAGTTGTGAAAAGAGAGGCCACAGTGTCCCATTTGGAAATTAGAGGGTCACTAATCACTTGTTTGTCTCTAGCTCACAATGGAAGTTGATGGTAAGGTGGAGTCAATTATGAAGAGGACAGCTTTGGTGGCCAATACCTCCAACATGCCAGTGGCTGCCCGAGAGGCCTCTATTTATACTGGTGAGTGCACAAACACAGTACAAGCAATTCACATCCATTCTTAGGGTGAAACGTGGCACCAAGCCTTTTCCTTCTCTGATAACTTTACCTCCATACCCACAACCAGATCCCTAGTTTTTAAAAAAGCTTTTACTTAACTGTGTCTTTAGAATATGTCAGTATAATGCATTTTATAGCTGCCTCAGTGTTTTCAATGACAACAAAATGATGTATTTTTCTATCATGTTCTTTTCCTTACACTTTTTACCACTGATCTATCTATGACTATACCTGTGTCTCTAACGTGAATTATCAGCTTTGAATTATTATATTTTGACAGCTGGATGTGAAAGATAAGAATATCAGTGTGTTTATATATTATCTTTCGTCTTTGGAAGATAAATGGTTACATTTCCATCCCAGCTTTTGGTACTTTTATTTTTCTACGTTTTCAGGATTTATAATATTCACATTTTGTTCTATAAGCATGAATCCGATATTTGTATTAGTCTTACACCTGTAGCAAAATGGAGTCAGTGCTCACTGGCAGTCCTGTGGCTGTAATTTCTCCAATTTGTTATGTGGTTGGCTAAAATTTTAGAAGTTTCTTTAAGAAAGGTTTATGGAAACTATATTCCCTGAATTCTTTTTTTTTTTTTTTTTTTTAATTTTTAAATTTATTTTTATTGTTAGACTTATTGGGGTGACATGTGTTAGCAAGGATTACATAGGTTTCCCTGAGTTCTTGTTTCTTCCTAAGTTTGGATTTTTTTCCTACTGCCTTTCAATTTTAACAATAGTTTGGCCGAGTATAAAATTTCGGGTGATATTTCTTTCCTTGAGAACTCATATTCTAGCATTGTATGCTGGTGAGAGATCTAATGCTGGCCTGCTTTTTTTTCCTTTTTTAGGTGATTTTTTCTTTTTACCCCAAGGAATTTCTCTTTAACTTTGAAAGCCTATAACTTCCCAGTATTGCTAGTTTGGGTAATATTTTTTCCGAGACAATATGCCCTTTCAATCTGTGAATACGTTTTTATTTTGGAAAATTTTTTGAGGATTTTTTTCTGAAACTTTTCCCCTTCCATTTGGTTATGTTCTTCAGACTACACCTACTGAATTTCCTTTATCTGTTCCCATATTTATTATTTCCTCTCTGATCTTTTATTTAGCTTTTTGTCCATGTATTCACAAGTGTTAATTTTTGTGTTGCTTCTAATGAAACTTTCATTTTCTCTAGCTCTTTGTTGAGTTCTGCTTGCTTTGAAACATATTTTCTGATCATTATGTATAGCCTTTGAGATTTTTCTTTTGTAGGAGGATACGTTAAGATTTTCTTTTACTGGTTAATTGTAGTCACAGTTTTCATTTGTTCCTTGTCATGACCATTATTTTATTCTGCTCTTCTGTTTTCTTCTTGGTTTTTTTGTTTGCTTGTTTTGTTCTTATACTGATATTTATTATTACTGTTACTCATCTGTGTAGGAGATGGAAGGGGGTGACTGTTACTATGATCCAGGGTAGCAGAAATTCTTCATGGTAATCTGAAATTTGTTATGGGATGGAATTGTGTGTTATTTTACTCTTTTCCACTTTCCTGCCAATAAAAATTTGCAGCTGCAAGGCCACTTAGAATAATTTTTTTCTTTTCCACCCTGCCTCACCCACTTTTTACTTACTGAAAAGGAGTGCTTACCTGTGTTTTATTTGTCCTTATCTCACTGCTCCTCCTTGATGCCATACTAGTACAAGGAACTCCTGCCCTTAGCTAGCGCTGTACTCCTTTTGCAGTGTCCCAAACAAAGGATTTTTGCTTTTACCCTTCAGGAGGTATTTCCTAGTTTGCAGAAGCTTAATCTGAGAGGTGCAGCCCCAGATGAATTCTTGGTGTCTTCGCACACCCTTTTTTAGTTTTTACATCATTTAGTTAGCTTTCCTCATTATTTTGTTGTGGAGCTAAATATGGCCCCTAGTTTTTTATGATAAAGTTAGTGTTTCTGTACTTCTTATTCAACTTCTTATTCAACTTTTATGAGGAGGAGGAGGAAGTGACATAGTTACCTACTCCTTTTAAGACAGGAAGTCTACCGACTTCTTTTAAATGGCTGTACAGTATCCCTTTGTATGGATATATCAAAATCTATTTAACCAGCATCCCTTTGGTAGACTCTTGGATTATTGGTAGTTGTCTTTTGCTATCACAAACTTCACATCACTAAAATATTCTTATGCATATTTTTTATTATGCATATTTTTTACAGTGTTTCTTTTGTGTGCACATTTCTTCGTACATTTTTGTAAGGTTAAGTTCTTAGGAGCAAAATTACTAAAAATACAATTGTTGATATAGATTTTAGATTCTGATAGCCCTTCAAAAGGAATAACAATGGACAAAAATTCTGTTTCTCCACATCTTCACCAATGCTGGTTTTTTCAGCACTTTCTTATGCTAATTATCAAACAGGTAGAAAAGTTGAAAGAATGTTACAATGAACACCTATGTAACCCAGCACCTAGATTTCACAATTAATGTATTACTATTCTTGCTTTATTAGATACCTGTTCAGTCTGTTTTTCTTAACAGTGAACTGACATCTTTCCTGTGTATAGTAATCATTTGAACACTGCCTTCTGTTTTCCTTTTGGATAGTAGTTGTTTTTCCTACTACTTTGCAAAAGTTCTTTGAAATTAGTCTTTTATTTGTTGAGTTGCACCTGTTTTTCACTTTGTTCATCTTTTGATTTTTGTCTGAGGTTTTTTCCCCCCTTTTAGGCACTGATATCTTTCCATCTATGAAAGAGGTCTGAAAGTTCGTAGGGGTTTACTCATGTATATCTGTCTCTTTACCAAGTTTTTCCAATATATATACACTCAAGTATTAGTGAATGTCATCATAGAACCTTAAAACATAGCCATGCTTGTATAAGAGAGGAGGTGATCCTCAGATTGAAATATGTAATAATTGTCGTGTTTTAAAAGTCTTAATGATAACTAATATTTCTTAAAGACTTTGTTCATGGAACTATTTTTTAGAAGCTTCAGAAATCAGTATTTTTTTATTCTAAAAGATATACTATGATAAATAGTTAAGTGCTGAATTTTTCAGCAACTATTTTGTTTTACTTAATATAAGCCTCTGTTTCTTTACTGGTAAAATAAAAGAATTAGGATCATAGATTTTGGGACTCTTATAATATAGCAACAACCATACTTTTTTTTTTTTTTTTTTTTTTTAGAGTTGAACAGTTCTTTATACTTTTCATAGGGTATTTGTATGTTTCATTTAATCTGATATGTACAAATAGATAGGGCAAGAGTTTTTCCATTTTAACAGATTAGGAAACCACACTGGGAAATGAAGTTACTTTGCTAAGGTTAATGACAGAACAGGAACTAGAACCCAGGGCTTCTTTCTGCATATTAGCTTCTTCTACGTGCTATTACAGGATAGGATCTGATCTGCATAGCACAACGATCTGGATAATTAAGATGTTACTTTTGAAAAATAACCAAACAAGTCAATTGGTTGAGGGGGTTTCTTGGTGCATATGTGTGTGATATACATAGACAAACGCTATATTAGAAATTAATTTCAGACTTGTTATATTAATAGAAATAAGAACAGGGAAAAAAGTCTTTTTCTACTTTTTAAAATGTATTTTATATTAAGATAGACTAGACTCTGGCAACAAATGAACCCAAATGCAATTGCTCAGTGTAATAGATGCTTATTTCAGGTGGTCAGGGGACTCTACTCTGTCATTCTGGGCTAGGACCCAGACTGGAAAGCATTTTCATTTCAGCACATGCCTTCCAGGGCTCCTGGCAGCTTTCTCCCTCTCAGTAAGCCAGAAGGAAGAAAGAGTGTGGAAGGATTTGTGACTTTCTGGCAATGGAACACATTACTTTGATTTGCATTCCTTTGACTTATAGCTGACTAACTTAGCTAGAGGTCAGTTACACGGCCACATCTAAATACAAAGGAGGCTGCGAAATATATAATTCAGCTGTGTTCCCAAAAGAAGCAGAGCAGATTTTGGTGAATAGCTAGCAGTCTACTTTATGTACTTCTTTAAAATTTTCTCAGGGGTGAGAAAGTCAGAATTAAACATCATAGGATTATAACTTGTAATGTTCTTCCCAATTTAGGAATTACACTGTCCGAATATTTCCGTGACATGGGATATAATGTCAGTATGATGGCTGACTCTACCTCTAGATGGGCTGAGGCCCTCAGAGAAATCTCTGGTCGCTTAGCTGAAATGCCTGCAGGTAATTCTTTGTATTATTTTTATGTAAGCAAAACTGATAGGTTTGGGGGTCTGCCCTAGAACCTCTCTTTGTAAATTTCTTTTCATTTTTTCAGATAGTGGATATCCTGCATATCTTGGTGCCCGTCTGGCCTCTTTCTATGAGCGAGCAGGCAGGGTGAAATGTCTTGGAAATCCTGAAAGAGAAGGGAGTGTCAGCATTGTAGGAGCGTAAGCACCTAAACTATTTATTTTTCAAAGGAAAAAGGGTCAGTTATTTTAAAGAGAAAATATTTAGCCCCCTCTAAGGGCAGTGATTCTTAACCAAGGTTGCACTCTAGAGTCATCAAGGAGCTCTTTTGGTCATTTCTACATGATCTGGTTCCATGAATATGACTTAACTGATTGATTATATTTAAGTCACAATATCCCGGAAATAACTTACAGAATTATAGAAATGTTAAGCTAAGATATCATGATAAAAACAATATGCAGATTCATGATCACTACATAAAAGCAATGCTTTGTTTTCAGAGCTTTTCCTTTCTTCCTGCTTCATCTATTTGATTAGAATAATGAAACTGATTATTCTAATCAATTTAACAGTTATCATTCTTATTTTTAACTTAGTACTGGCTTCTATTTAAGAGTTTTATGTAAGATTCTTTCTTTCCAGAGGTCATTTATAAAGTTATTTATGTTAAGTCATTTACATTAAAATTAACTTTCATATACAAATTATTTTTTGTAAGCACTTCTAATTACTTTTTTCCTTTTAAATTTAGAGTTTCTCCACCTGGTGGTGATTTTTCTGACCCAGTTACATCGGCTACTCTTGGTATTGTTCAGGTATATCTTTTCTAGTGTAGTCAACTTCTGAGCTCGCCATCTCATCCATCCACCCCCAATGCCCTCCATGGCCTGTTCTAATGTTGTTATTCAAATCATCATAAAATATTTAATTTAGTCACTAAAGAATAGGCAGTGGTAAAGTCTGTTTTAGTATTTTAGGAACATTCTTATCATTGAGAGCTCTTAATGTTGTCCATTTTTAACTCTTTACCTAGGATTTATAATAAACAATACTTACAAGTGAAAAATACATCCAGGGTAGCAAAGTTTTATTCGTATTAGAGTAATACCCTTTAAGTCACAGTAATCCTAGGTGTGGAATCAGATAGGCCTCAAAATGTATAATGGCAAAAACCCTGTAGAAGTTTTTTTCTCCTCATGGTATGATCCAAGGCAGATGATCCTATTAGAGGCCAACTCTTTTCCAGTCAATAGTAATTCAGAGACCAGGGAATCCTTCCATTTTTGTGGCTCTGCCATCTCCTAGCCTGGTAATCCTGCATCTCACTGACACAAAAGGAACTGGAGAAGGCACACCTACTTTCTGAACCTTAGGCTCAGACATGGTCACTCCACTCATTATGTTAGCCAAACCCAGATGAAACCCCAGCTAGAAAATGTAGTTTTTGCCTAAGGGAGCTGCTTCCTAGTGATAAGACTTGAATTTTAGTGGATAGCTAACCAACTTGGCTGTTAAAAGAAACATAAGTAAAAGATGTATACAAATAGGGCTATAGTTAAAAAAAAAAGTTGATATATTTATAAGTATATGTTGCCTTCAAATGGGAAAGCTAGAATATTTGCCTCTATTTTTGTCACTACCATGTTAAAGGAAATGGCGGAGGCTTAATTTACAACTCTCAAGGTCTTTTATCCTTTGCTAAAATTTTGAGTTATAAATTGCAGGGAAAGGAGGAACAAAGTTAGGGATGCATAAAATATATGTGAATATTTGGCCTCAGATAAATAACTATCAGATCTTATTGGATTGACCCTTAATTATAGGGAACTGAATTTAATCAGAACATATGGAGATTTTTAATCAAAATGAAGTGTCTGTTCTGTCTCACTAAGTGTTTTCTGGTTCACCTGTTTATATTGCACCGTAATGATCTTCAAAAGAGTCAGTTTTTCTTTTTGCTGTTCGGTTTGACAAACTATTAAAAAATTTTAGATAAATTCTGAATTTGATCTGTGGATGTTACCATTCCTGAAACTGAAAGCAGTATACTTTTTTAATTGAAAGTTTTATTCTATTTCAGTTATACTTGGTATATACTGTATATTTTGGACAGATATAATTCAACCAGAAAACATAGAATTGTGTATTTAGGACAAATATACCTCAATACTTTTTAAAGTTTTTATTTTTTTTAAGAAAAGTCATTGTTTTATATTGTTTTTAAATCAGGTATTCTGGGGCTTAGATAAGAAACTAGCTCAACGTAAGCATTTCCCCTCTGTCAACTGGCTAATCAGCTACAGCAAGTATATGCGTGCCTTGGATGAGTACTATGACAAACACTTTACAGAGTTTGTTCCTCTGAGGACCAAAGCTAAGGAGATTCTGCAGGAAGAAGAAGACCTGGCAGAAATTGTACAGCTTGTGGGAAAGGTGAGTCATAAAATCTCATGGAGAATAAATCTATGAGTTACACTGGAATGTTGTAAGGACAGATAGAATTTTGGATATGCAGATCCTGCCTAGCAAAATGAGTAGTTATTAAATATTTTTAAACTAATGGAATTTTAGATTATTCCTTTATCCGGCAGTTATTTGAGGGACCTACTTGTATTGTGAAAGGTAGAAAGATCATTATTTTGATTTTCTATTATTGAGTAACAAACCATTCCAACACTTAGTGGTTTTAACAGTGTTTTATTGCTTATGGTTTTGAGGTTCATGATTGGCTCTGCTCGGCATTCTTTTTTGGGGATCCACATATAGTTGCAATTACATGGTGGCTGAAGCTGGAGTCACCTGAAAGTTTCTTTACTCACCGTCTGGTGCCTGTGTTGGGATAGCTGGAGTAGCTAAGGGTTAGCTGGGCACTTTTTGCTGTGTGATACGTCCAAATGGCAGTACAGGGCTCTCAAAGTGAGTACTAGAGAAGAGAGGAAGTGGAAACCACTAATCTCTTAAGCTTGGGCCCCCAAACTAGTATAGTATCACTTCTGTCACTGTTTTAGTGAAAACAGCCACAGAGCTTGCCTAGATTCAAGGGGAAGGGCTTTCACTTAAGATTGGTAACTTAAAAAGTAACTAAATTGTTAGAGCCTTGATATTCTTATTGATCATTCATAGCACTTAATATAGATAAGAAAGAAACAGTTGATTTACTTTTATTTCTTGAAATAGAATGTACCTGTCACTCAGCAAATTAGAGGTGGTAGAGTTAGGATCTATTAACATGTTTTTTTCAGAAGTACTAGGGCTAAGAAGGTTTGGATTCTAGTTCTAGTTCCTCCAGTAAGTAACTGTATGACCTTAAACAAGTGACTTACATTCTTGTTTGTGTCTTGATGTTTCAAAGGACGATAGTATGATTAAATATAGCCAAATTCAATTCTAGAATTGAAGGACTTCTCAGATAGCATGCATTGCTAGTCAGTTACTGTCAGAATTCACTGTCTAGTTCTGTTCTTTTTATAAGGCACTTCCAAATCTTTTCCCAACAAAGGATGACATTATTAGATAGTTAACATGTATTAAAGACTCATTATTTATAAATGAGTACTGTGGTCCTATAAGACAAATAAGAAACAGAAGACCTCCAAAACCAGACAAAGGCAATATAAGAAAAGAAAATTACAGGCTTATTTTGTTTATAGAGTGTAGGTATAAAATTTTAAATTAAACATTAGCTTACTAGATCCAAGAGGATATTAAAAATAATATAAAATGATGTATCACAAGCAAGTAAAGTTTATCTCAGGAATGCAAATATTATTCAATACAAAATTTATTATTGTAACTCACTAATGTAATCAATATAATTGAAAAAGTATATCTCAACCAATGTAGAAGTATTGAATAAAGTATTTGAAGTTCATTATGTATGATTTTTAAAAAAATCTCTTAGCATAAAAAAATAGAAGGGAATTTTCTTATTTTGTTAGAAGTAACGTACTAAAACATTGGGAAAATATTATACTTAATGGAAAATTTTTGCTGTATTCCATTTAAAAATCAGGATTAAGGCAAGAACACCTGCTATAATTGCTTGTGTTTAATAAAACACCAGAGGTCCTAACCAACGATGTAATAAAAAGAGAAAAGAAAAGCTGTAAAGAAAGAGATTAAAATTCTCTGTCATTATTTATAGATAAATGTGCTCATATTACTAAAAAAAAAATTAATAATGAACAGAGAAACAATTAGAACTAATAAGAGTTTGGTGAGGGTTCTAGATTCAAGATACAAAAAAATCAAGAGAACTTCTCTTTTTTTCTCAATACATTTAGAAAATAAAACTAAAAATAAGGTGTCTACAACAGCTACAAAAACTAGAATATAGGACTTAACCAAAAATACATATTTTTTCTATGGGAAACATTTTAAAACTAGTAAATGAAACAAGATCTGAAGACAGTACATTCTTTTGGGTGGATTTGTTAGAAAAATACTATTTCTCTTGAATCTATGAATTGAATGTGATGCCAATCAAATTTCCAGTTGAATCTTCTGAGCAAACCAGCAATCATTCTAAAATTCATTTGATACCATGAAGATTCATATCCTTAAAAAAAGAGTATTAAAGAGGGAGCTTTTCCTCTACTGGGTATAAATACAAAACCATAGTAATAAAAACAGTGTGGTATTGATGAAGTAACAGACAAACAGGTCAGTGAATCATAATATAAATAGACTTGTGTATATATAAACCCTTGATATTACAAAAATGGTACCACAATTCATATGAGAGATGGATGGATTGTTTCAGTGATAATGGATAGCTATTTACTATTTGGAGAAAAATAAAAATAAATCACTATATAATTTCACATACAAAGGTAGAGTCCAGATAGATTAGCAATTTAAGTGTGGAAGGTAAGACTTTCAAATTAATAGAAAATAAATGTTAAGAGAATATCCTTGTGATCTAGGGTTGAAAAATGACTTCTTAAACAAACCTCATATGCACAAACAAAACAAAACAAAAAATTTTTTTGATTACATAAAAAGTAAGGATTTTTTGTTTAACAATGGTCCTTGGGATAAAGGTAACAAACAGGTGACTGATTGGGAGGGGAAGTTTGCAAAATCTAAAACTGATGGACTCATATCTGAAATGTACAAAGAACTGGAAGTTAACAAGATGATCAGATCTGCAACAGAAATATGGGCAAAGGAAAGAGCAGAGAGTTTCTAGAAGAGAAAAACACCTGTGGAGAAATGTTCAAATAATAAGATACCATGTTACACTAATTAGAATGGCAAATATGAGAAAGCTGGATAATGCCAAGCTGATGACAATGCCAGGAAGCAAGATATCAAATGCTCCAGAGAATGACAGTCTTGCAGTTTCTTTTATACCTTTGGAATTGAGGAAGGAAAGTCAGGAAGTATACATGGAGATAAGAGAAAGCAAGGTACATGATAGTTAAGATTCTGAGCTCCTGTTGAGGGTGATTAGTCTTGGAGGGGTTTGAAAAAGAGGATTGGTACTGTCATTTCAAAGGTGTGTTAACCTCCTTGCCAAGAACAATGGACAGGGCTTGCTTAAACTTTTTACTAAAGAAATTATATACCTGGGGTGTGACTTCCCACCATGACCTGCCCAGTGAGGAATCTATGATTAGATCATCCTGTGAGGTTCCTTTCAGTCACTGAACTTGCACGTACTCACTTCTTTCACAAGTATTTGTTACGAAAAGACAAGCTGGTGTTGGTTGTATAGTGGTGAGCATAGTTGCCTTCCAAAAAGACAAATATTATATGATTATACTTATATAAGGTATCTAAAGTAGTGAAATTTGTAAAAACAAAAAAGTAGAATGCTGATTACCAGAGGCTGGGGGGAGGAGGAAGAAAATTATTGTTTAATGGGTATAGACTGCGGCCTGGGTTTGATTCCCAGCTAGGGAACTACCCACATTAAAAATAATAATAATAATAATGGGTATAGAGTTTCAGATTTGCAAGATGAAAAGTTATGAAAATCTGTGAATGTACTGTACATTACTGAACTTAAAAATTGTTAATATGATAAATTTTATGTTGTTTATTTACCACAATCAAAAGCAGTTATGAAGTGAATTTATTAATGATAGGTGATGGTGTGTGATTATATAATATATAGTTTCTGCTTGCTCATTGATTACAATTGTCCCACTTTTTGGAAGTAAATTTCTAAACTTACATATTTTTTCACTTCTAGGCTTCTCTAGCAGAAACAGATAAAATCACTCTGGAGGTAGCCAAACTTATCAAAGATGATTTCCTACAACAAAATGGATATACTCCTTATGACAGGTAACCTATCCTGCTGTTTCTTTTTTATTTAAGGATTTTCTATCGCATTTTGAAGAAGTAGCTGCCTGCATTAAAACCTTTTTTATTTTCATAGCAGACACCTAACGAGCTTGTACCCTTGTCTTGATTTTGCTCCTCTGTAACAGTATTTTCACTCATTATCCAACCATCTTAATTAGATTAAATTGTAGGTTAGTGTGCAGAACCTGGAGATCATGGCCTCCTCCAGACTTTCCTCAGTACACCTTACCATTGCCCATGCCTCCTATATTCTTTTCCTAAATAATTATTTTCTACATTTGTGCCTCATTTCACAGGAGTCTATTCTCTTTCTTTCTGCCAAAGTCCCCGATAGGAACCCTAGCAGCCCCTGCTACTCCTGCCCAGTGTTTGCCATTTTTTATTTTTTGTATCTGCTACCAGCATGGCTTATTTAAAGATCTCATTTCTTTTAAATTTTGATAGTTCGAGCCCTTTTATCACAGCCTGTCTTTCTTCTCTCAAATCATATTTAGACCCATATAAGACTGAAGAGGGAATGAACAAAATAGGAGTTCCATAATGTAAGACAAGCAGAAAATTTGACAGTATAACCAGTAATGCTCAGAAATCTATACCAGGAACTTCTGAAGCTCTAGCAACTATCCACACAAATGTAACATAACAGGGAAACATTTTTTAGAAATCATGTATGCAAATGTGTTTAAATGAGTCAGAAAGTTGATAAGAATGTGTGTGAATAAAATTGAGTATTTACTTGTGTGTCTTCACTATTGAAAGGTATGGGGTAAATGAAAATGAACTCCTGAATGTGGAAAAAGGGGTTACTATTAACTTTAGGAAATTGCTGTTTCCTGTTCTCTTATTCATTATACCTTAACTTGCCATTGCAAGGGAGTCTTTCCAACTTAGTTATTTTACCATTTAGGTTATTCCTTTAACGGCATTGTACAAAACAAACCCTCCGAGAGATTAGATTTTAGCAGTACTGTTTTATTGTTCTTGAAAAATAAACATTGCCCTTAATATAAATAAAAGAATATATTTCACCATCTGTCCATCCTTCTCATATCCTAAGACATCTTTGTCCAAAAACTGGTCTTTTCCACCATTCTTTTTTCATTCCTTATATATCCAATAAATACAAGTAGTCTGCATATTTAAATAAAGAAGCTAATGCTCTCTTATTTTATATAAAGTTTTATATAAAGTATGAACCTGATTTGGATTTTCTTTTTGTTAATTGCTTTGACTTTCATTTGCCCTAGGTTCTGCCCATTCTACAAGACAGTAGGGATGCTGTCTAACATGATTGCATTTTATGATATGGCCCGTAGAGCTGTTGAAACCACTGCCCAGAGTGACAATAAAATCACATGGTCCATTATCCGTGAGCACATGGGGGAGATCCTCTATAAACTTTCCTCCATGAAATTCAAGGTACACTTACTTTCTACTGTCTGTAACTTTTTTTAGTAGGAAATGTTTCTTTTTAATTTTTTAACTATTTGAGTCCCCAAACCTGGTGTGTGAAGTTTATCATTTTCACACACGCTCAGGTTAAGTAAAACCAGAACAGACCTCAAAGTTATGTTCAAATAGGAATTCTAGTGATAAAAATTATGGTATGTCATGTCTAAAATAAATGCTGATGTGTTTCCTCTTTTGTCTTAACTGCCAGGCAATTTTGTGCTAAAATCATTGCTGAGCAGCAATTACCTCACCTCAACTACCTATTAATATCTAACCCCCATGTTCATCTGAAATGACTTAACACTGTTGTTTACTTCTTTTAATTGTCCTGTTACATGATATAAACTTTTAAGTGAACTGTCCTTCTTTTGAAAGTACTACATGTTCTGAAAATTATTTCCAGAGGTAAATTGAATTCAGTACTGTCTTTTTTCAGGATCCAGTGAAAGATGGCGAGGCAAAGATCAAGGCCGACTATGCACAACTTCTTGAAGATATGCAGAATGCATTCCGTAGCCTTGAAGATTAGAACTGTGATTTCTTTCCTCCTTTTCCTCAGCAAGCTCTTGTGTGTGTATATTTTCCTAAATTTCTCATCTCAGACCCTTGGCTTCTTTATTGTGCAGCTTTGACACTAGTGCCTGTGTGTTATCATTTGTTTTCCTGTTTATTTGGTAGGTCTTATATAAACAAACATTCCTTTGTTTGAAGGACCACCCTGATCCTTTCTCCAAAGTGGTGAATGTAGTAAATATGATACACAATGGCTACACTACTGTAAAGTTATATGTAGGGTGATGTCTCTCCTTGTCCTGGGTCTGTCCTTTCCTTGTTGCCATTAAATTATATACAGGACTACTGCATGTACTCTCTTTGCAATGGATTTGAAATGAAAGGCCAGATTTCAATACATTTTGACAGATACTTTGTGAAATGACTCGATCTATCTCTAAAACATGTCAGGGTTATTTGCATCTTAGCAGTTTACTAGGTAACTGCCTTGCAGGAAATACTTGAAGTATGATTAACGTTCCAATTATGCATTGCTTCCCCAGTATAAATCAGTAATATTTATGGGAAACTATTGGGGACCATACTATTTTTAAAACAGGCATTTGTGGGGGTCTCAACACAATATATGAATCAGTACCCGCTAAAAAAGTGAAAAGTAGCCGGACGGTCAAATTTAGATCAACGTCATCTTGTTAAAGCTTTTTTTTTTTCACTAGGAAAAATTCAGTATCAAGAACTATTCTGCTGCATCATTAGGAAATTCTTTTTTTTAAGTTACAGTTCAGTTACCAAGAACTTGATCCACATTACACCCCTTGTCCTTAAACTCAAACATCTTCAAAGCGTAAGCTTCTAAGAATCATGTGGCAGTATAATGTCACAAAGAAGATACTTGGTAGTGGTTAAAGCCTGTCTTCACCTTTAGCTGGGCTATGGCGATTCTTGGGGCCCCAGTGGCATTATGTTATTTCACGATGATGACATGTGTCACATGTTTGCATGTTTGTTTGCTTATTGAATTTGTGAACAAGCAGTTTACCAATTTTAGAAAATAAAACTTTCTTTCATGTGGGTTTTGATTCATTGGCTCAGAAGAGTTCTCAGAATCTCCGTAGCCATAGCAGCACAACAGTTTCCATTCAGTTTGATAGGGATGAAATTAATTCTGGTATCTGCTGATAGCACAGTCTAGGTCATGTGAAAAAAGATGATTTCATCCTGTCTTTTGAGTATCTGTTTTAAAACAATAGTTTGTGTGTTTATATAATAAGGCACACTGCAAAAGAGCTCTGAGAGCAGTCATTTTCCACTAACTCTTCCTAACCACCATTGCTTCCTCTTTGGGAAGAGAAAAGGGCATGTGAACATGTCTGGCAATCTCAGATACCCAAATGTAATACATAAATAAAGTATTAATATTTATTTCATGTCTCAATATATTATTATTTAAAGTTTTACATAATGTATTTCTTTTTGTTAAGGAAAGATGCAGTCAGTAGAGAATTCAGCTGTAGTTTGTTCAAATCCTTGCAGATTGCATGTTCCTACAGTGGCCTGCTAGTCAGGAGAGAGGTATTCTTCTGTACAACTTTTTGTAACCTTTCAGATACTGGAAGATAAAATGTTGCAGTGATTTGTTGAGATGAGGATGGACTTAATGGTGCTGCTTAATCAGTTTGCTTCTGAAGTGGCCTCTTCCCCAGAGGCTCTGAGACCAGTTGAAATTAGGATTTCAGAAATTCTATTTCTACCTTAAACTTACCAGCAAACTAGGATATTGATGGTAATGAATATGATTAAGAAAGCTTGACCAACTTTGTTTTTTGTCATTCTGAATTTGCAATGCACATTCTTACTCCTTTTTAAGAATGCTGATGTGAGTGTGAAGATGCTAGAGAAACTATGCTCTGATATTCATTGTAAGTGTCCCTTCACCTATGTGAGGTAGAATTTTAGATTGGTCATTGATCATATTTCTTTAGTAAGAATGTGTTAAAATCACAACAATCTTTTAAGATGATGCAGTTCTATATTGTGCTGTGCCTGTTCCTAAGCAGGGCCAGTTAAACAATTCATATGTATTTTTCCAGTGTTAAGTCTCACACATTGTACCCTTTGGAAATTTCCTTCCATCCTGAGGAATGAATAGAAGAGGCCATGTATTATATATTGCCTCCTTATCCTTGAGATTTCAATATCTTTATGTTAAAAGTTGTGTATAATTGTTAAAAATCTATGAAAGAATAAAAATGGATTTAAATTAATTTTTTCTGTGCGTGTGCATTTATGGCAAGATCTAGAAAACATGCCACCTTGTATTTTGACTTACTGTTTTTGATATGACTTTAAATATTTTTATTTCTCCCTTTCTTTATAAATTGTTACTTAAGATCATGAAATTGAATTGGGTCCCTCACTATAGAGACTGTAAAAAGTCTTATAATCATATGCACTATGATTTGGAAATACAGTATACAAAATCTCATACCATTCTGACTTATTTTAAATTGAAGAAGCAAATGGTTTATAAAAATACAATTATAAATTAAAGGAGATCAGTGGTACTGATCTCTATTTTTGGTGAATGAACTAAAAGCCTTGTAATTTATGATTTTGCAAGCCAAATTATTTAAGATTCAACATAGCAACATTTTACTTGGGAAATATTTTATTTCCTTACATGTACTTTTTCTTAACAATTTCCAAGTAAGTAATGAAGCAGTGTGGAATAAACAACTATTTACTACTATTGAATGCCAAGTTTATGCATAGAAATATTTAAAAATTAATGGTAAAGCTAATTATAGAGTGGGTAATTTAGTCCATTTGCTAATATCCCAATATATTCAGATTATTAGTTTTAATATATGCTGCAATATAAGAGCACTAAGAAGGGAACCAACTTTCTTCAGTGGGGTGTGATACAGTGCCACTGAAGTTGTTTTAAAGGCTTTATTCCCCCCAGAGATGGACTCTGAGGTAAGTATTTGAGTACAGGCAGTTTATTTAGGACATGATCCTAGGGCACACACCAGTAGGGGAATAGAGAATTGAGACAATTGAAGGAAATCAATAAAAGCATTCATTATCAAAGCAGGTCAACACTTTGGACTATTGAGTACAATCCTGCTGTGAAGTTCTGGGAGCAAGCAAACAATTTGCACTGCAGTGGTGCAAGGGAACTGGTGTACTTTCATCAGTCATGGACATCCAGCTCCTGTCAATCATCCATTGAAGGCTGTTCCCACAAGACAGAGTCAGTGCCCACCATATACATGTAGGTAGAACAAGTTGTTTTCTTAAGAGCAAATAATAGACACACCAATTATGGTTATAAATATGCAGGTGTGGGACTTAATGACCCTGAAAGTAAAGCAGTTTTTAGTTTAACAGGGATTTTGATAATTTATCCCAACCCCCTCATTAATATAGAAGAGGAAATTGAAGTCCAGAGAGGTTAACTGCTTTGTCCAATGTCACTCAGCTGCCTATCAGAATGCAGACCTCCTGATTTCTAGTGTCTCTGCACAAAATCAGACTGTGTATCTTTTCCTTATGTACGTGCTTTTCACTCAGAACCAAGAAGCTGGGTTGGATAAATGTGAAGTAGATAAAGTAACCAGAAGAAAAGCAGGGAGAAAAAACTGACCAGACAAGGTTGTGGGCAGTGTGATGACTCATTTTAAGAAGGAAAATGTCACTGAGAAACTATTAGAGTTTGAGCCAGAGTTTAAGAAGGTGAGTCTAGAATAAATAACCATTTTTACCAAAATTATGTAGACGTCTTTATATTGGGAAGAAGCAAGAATAGGAACAATAATAATTATCTTACAAAGAGGACTTGTATCCAGAATATATAAAGAACTACTACAAGTCAAAAAAAAAAAAAAGTTCTTACTGGAAAAATGGGTAAAGAACAGGCATCTAACAAAATAATCAAGTAACATGAAAAATTCACTCAGCTTCTAGTTTTCAGAAAAATGCAAATTAAAATTACAATATGATACCATTTCATACCCACTGGAAAGATTAAAATGGAAAAGACGGAATACCAAGTGTTGGTGAGGATGTGGAGCTACCAGAACTGTCATACATTTTTAATGGGAGCATAAATTTGTAAAACCACTTTGCAGAACTATTCTGGTAGTATTTACAAAGCTGAATTAGGAATACCTAAGGACATAGGAATAGATCTATACACAACAGAAATGCAAATTATATATGTGTGTGTGTGTGTGTATGTATGTATATATATATATATATATATATATATATATATATATATATATATATATATATACTGTCTGGAAAGTATTCAGCCATGTGATATGAAAAATAGAGACATTTATGCCTGGATTTTTTCTGAACAGCCCTTGTATATATATGAATAGATCTATATACATATATTTATATATGTATATAGATCTATTCATATATTTTTATTTTTCACCAAAAGACATATACCACAATGTCCAAAACAGCACTATTTGTAATAGCCCCAAACTGGGAACTACCTAATGGTAGTTTGGAAGAATGGATGAGTAAATTGTATGAAATATTATAATATATAGAAATGAGACTTAATGCAACAACATGCATGAATCTCACAAACCTAATGCTTAAAGAAGCCAAACAAAAGAATACATATTGCATGATTCCACTTACAGAAAATTTAAAACTAAAACTAATATATGATGTTTGAAGTCAGGAGGACTTCTGAGATCTTGGTAATGTTCTAATTCTTGGGTCCTGCTTACATGGGTATGTTCATTTTGTTAAAAATAAGACGATTCAAGCATTTTCCTCTAAGTCTATCATAAATACTAATTTTTTTACAAAAAACAATTTTAAGGGATTTCTATTTAAAGTAGTTGTGTACTAAGAATTGAATAGTAGGGAGTTCCCTGGTGGTGTAGTGGCTTAAGGCTTTGTCGCTGGCACTGTCAGCACTGCAGCCTAGGTTCGATTCCCAGCCAGGGAAATCCCCACATACAAAAAATGAATTGAATAGTAATGGTTTTAAAATGCTTGTAAATTTTACCTATTAAAAACACGTTTTTGATTTTTAAACTTGTGCTTTTCTAGCAGGAGCAATAGATTTGAATCTTTCAGTTCAGGAACTCTCAGTTCTCTTTGCAATCAATAACTTACTTTGTCAGATGGCTGACCAGGACTTGGGGAATAGTCAGTATTTGGAACAGAAAGCTAACCAAACCACCTAGTCACAGAATGCAGTCGGTTCTTAACAGTGCCATAGCCACTCCCATACAAATATGTATTCAGTTGTCCATGAATATATATTACGGTCCTCAAAGCAGCAATGAATAAATGCTAAAAAGCTTGATGTTATAAGTAATTATACATGTTTTAATTAGCTGTTTCTCAAATTTGTCTGAATATAAAAAACATATGGTACTGTTTTAATGCTGTAGGTTCCCAGGGCTGCACCAAACTAACTGAATTGGGATCTGTTCTAGGGGAAGGGTATAGGAGTCAATTTAACAAACACTGGGGCAAGTTTGGGGAAACAAATGTCTTTCCTCAACGCTTAGATAGGAAAGGCAACGCAGAAGACATATATTTAAATAAGTAGTCTCTGAATTTTAACTATTTTTACCACGATCTCAGCATTGTAAGATTTTCCTGAACAATTTATCCTTCAAAAAATGTCAGTTGTTACGGACAAACAGCTCTGCTGGTTCACATGGATTCTGAGATTCAGAACAGTCTGGCAGTAAGATTTTCTAAATCATGAAATTTGAGCAGTAATAATTGTTACACCTATGGATTTCAAACAGGATTCTGTTATAGTAGTCTCAGGGATTTACTGACTGGAACAGTAGTTTCTCTTCTGCCCATTTCTTTATATGCAGGGGATTTTAAAAAGGAATAAAAATTCTGTGACATAATTTGAATTTCGTCATACATAGACTTAGCTTATGAATATAAATGTAAAAGAATATAATTTAGTTGCATTTTTTTAAAAACAGCATTTGTCCTGGGATTCAAAATTCCTTTTTCTTTAATCCATTAAGATAATTTTTTAGTGTGATTTTCAACCAGCATCTGAATAGCTCTTGAATTACTACAATTCCCAAATAGCTAGTTCATCTAGCATTTACTAGGTATCTATGTTGCACTGAGAGTTTTGGAGATCTTGTATAAAAGCCAAATTGCCTTCGGTCACATAAAATATTCATGGCCTTTATTTTAAAGTCTATAAAGACCTTTTGACACTTGTCCTAAAAAAACAAAAACAAAGCAAAACTATTTAGGACAGTATTTCCTCAAGCTTAGTGCTACAAATTAGGTTCTTCAGAAATAGATGCTTTAAAAAAAGTATGTGATAAACTAAGAAACCAAAAGAAAAAATAAAAATAAAAATAGCCATGCTGAGTTGGAGATGGCAGTAGAAGTTGTTCATTTGGAATCAACACTTGAGAAAGGGAGTGGGTGAAGGAAGGCTGGTCATAGAGGAATCTGACAAGGCCATGGCCACTCCTGTGGGGAAGCTCTAGAGCAGGGGTGTCCGACTTTTTGGCTTCCCTGAAAGAATTGCCTTGGGTCACACATAAAATATACTAACACTAACGATAACTGATGAGCTAAAAAAAAAAAAAAAGTCGCACAAACAATCTCATAATGTTTTAAGAAAGTTTATGAATTTTTGTTAGGCCTCATCCAAAGCTGCATGCGGCCCATGGGTCGTGGGTTGAAGACACTTGCTCTAGAACAAATACTGTTCATCAGAATTGACACGCATCAGGCTGAAATGGCCAGACCTTATTACCTCTGCCTCTCCTGGAATTTAGGTTCAGGCTGCCCTGTGAGGATGTGACTTCTGGGGAGGTGGCATCTTTAGACCCGACCTAGAAGAAGCTGACAGCAAGGGGGAGGTCTGCTGACCGCACTCCTGGCAGTGAGGCCACAAGCCCTGTGTCCACAAGATGGTTTTCAGAGAGAGAGAGAGAGAGAGAGAGAGATGAATAGTATACATTTTAATGTATAGAGGCAAAAACATTTAGTACTTCATATCCAAGATTCCACGGACTTGCTTTGACAGGGCACCAAGCTAGTACGTATTTTTAAGTGAATCATTTTTTTTCAATACATGACTTTCATTGCTTCTTTAAAATATCGCAAATAAGTCTGAGGAATCACTTGACATCTTGGCATTTTTGTTGCTGATGACTTAAATCTTATTCATCCGCCTGCTGAACTGTTTCTTTTTCAGAAACAGATACCATCCAAAATTTTTCAGATATCCTTGTTTTTAACTGTTGTGGTCTGTTGAATTAAAGTAGCTAAATGTGATGCAAGTTGAATATCATTTTCTTCAAGAATTAACTCATCTTTCTGGGCTTGACATACTGAACGATCAACCCCTGACATCATCCAAACCCTGCGGGTATATTTTTCAGCCTAGAAATTTCGGATTTCAACAACAGAACTATTCTCCTGAATAACGACGTTGATGGGGAAGTGAGCACATACAGACCTCATCTTGTAACGGAAGCCCAGTGAAACACCCTTGATTATGTTCTGTCCATGAGCACAGGTAGGGCAACCAGGCCAGTCTCCACCATTTTTCAACCCCAAGCCTCTTCTTTTTCTTTACAAGGAGACTGAGTTCTACACTGTTGTGATTAGCCTCTGGGTCTTTCACAGTAACTGTGCATCCCTTTGGAGTGACGTCCACATTTTTTGGGATGTCCACAGCCTGATTGTTGAGAATGGTCTTCATCCCCACAGTAGAGGCAGCAAAGCTAAATGAATCATTCTTAAAGAAAAATATTAAATACAGAAAATTGCAGGCAATAAGAAGATATGGCAAAAATCATGAAGGTAGTCTTCAAACCAGAAATTTTACAAACACTGCTTGTTCATAGGTTAAAAGACGAACTAACTGTGTTAGAGTCTGTTAAAATGTGCACTACTTTTAATAGAACCCCGTTTAAAAGGAACTTCTTTCTTAGGTTCAACTTCTAGGGAACTGAACTAAACATTACCTTTCATTTCCTCCCTCTCTACATTTTCTCCCCAGAAACTCTCATTGAATAGGAATAACTACAATGATTTTTCCAGCCATGATGAATATGGTCAGACAAGCATTTTGTTCTGACAATTTTTCACTAAAATAAGACCTTCAAATTGTAGCCTTAGTTATCAGAGAATTGAGAATTCAAGCCCACATCCTTTTCTTCTATGTCTTCTGTTTTAGGATTTGAATCACATGTAGATGCTGTTTTCTAGGAATTGGACTTTGTTTTAAATGCACTGTTGTGTGGTCCAATGAAAGATACTCATTGATATTAGTATTTACTTCTCTGTTTCTAACAAACAAAAAAATATTATATGTATTTTACAATTTATATATATTTAGTATTGGGTTCTAAATCACAATGAGCACAATATCTATTTTTATCTTTAGAAGGCAGAATTAAAGCACTTATCCATGAATTATAACTGCTAAATTGGAAATGATCTCACTAGAGATTAAAAAAAAAATACTCCTGTGGCCTGTTAGATTCAGTTAAGTAGATAAGTAGTTTCTAACTATGTCTAATTTCCAGGAAGAATGTTATACAAAGGAAAACATTGTCTCCACATGTTTGATGATCTCTGAATTTAATTACACTATCAATAGTCTATTAGAAAACCTTGGCTTATACCTTTGTAAAAGTAAAGCATTTCTACTTAAAATAGCAATGCTAAAACTGTGAGGTTAATAGATATCATCAAAGAAAAGCAACAGGAAAGAGGTGTGAGAGATGGCAGGTCAAATTTGGGTATGTTTATTTATTTAATACCATAGGTTATAGTGCTACACTAGATAATATAAGGCATCGCATTTCAGAAATTGGCTCAAGGTGGATTTAAATAATTCACAACTTAATGAAATAAAATCTGGAAACCCTATATCTTTAGCAAATGACGTAGGAACTCTCTCAGCTTGCACGTCTCTCTTTGTACCTGATCACCAGCTTCTACTTCACTGTATCCTTAGCTTTTATGAGTCTTTAAAGTGGTTTCGTCCTCTGGATCTCATCCTTCTCTCCCAGGAAATGTTAGACCTTTCTATATCTTAGACCTCTTTTTCTCTATCCAACTCTGCCCATTCTATGCTTGGCACTTGTGCAACTGCAGAAAAACACACACTTGTGCAGGCTGTGTTCACTGTATTTTTTTAAACAGGGTATACTAGTTTTTAATTATTTGAAATAAAGAAAGTTGCAAGAATAGTACAAAGGCTTCCCATTTTCCCTTTACTCAGATTCCTCAATTATTAACATTTCCATGTTTATTTATTATTCTCTCTCTGCACACAATTTTTTTCTGAGTTATTTGAGAGTGAGTTAAAGCTATATCAGTTAAACCTAAATAAATATACATCCATATATTTCCTAAAGTAAGGACATTCTCATAACTAACCATAGCATGATTATCAAAACCAATATAATCAAGATCTAATACATTCCATAATCTAATCTGGAGACTTTATTCAAAGTGTTCCAGTGTTCCAATAATGTTTTTTTTTTTTTATCACACACACACAAACAAAGAATTTTCTGGTTCAGAATCCAATCTAAGATCACACATTGCATTTAGTTGCCATGTCTTTCATCTTCTTTAATATGGGGAAATGCTTTAGTCTTTTTATGGCCTTCACAAGCTTGACATTTCTAAAGAATTCAAGTCAATTATCTTGTAGAATCCCTCAGTTTGAATTTGTCTGATGTTTCCTCATGATTAGATTCATAGTATGCATTTTGTTTATTGTTAGGTTTATGGGGGTGACATTGGTTAACATATAGTATGCATTTTTGACACTACGTAGTTTTACACTTTGCTTTTCTTATTTAACAACATACTTTGTAGATCTTTCCATATCAGTACAAAAAAATATTTTTTTGGCTACTATTTCTTCAAATATTCTTTCTGTTCCTTTCTCTCTCGTTCTAAGACTTCCATTATGTGTACCCGTGTGTTGGTACACTTGATGGTATTCCACACATCTCTTAGATTCTGTTCTTTTTTTCCCCTCATGCTTTTTAAAAATTGCTGCTCCTTAGACTTGATAATCTCAGTTGAACTATCTTTAAATTTGCCTGTTCAAATCTGCTACTGAACCCCTCTAGTGAATTTTTAATTTTGGTTATTGTACTTTTCAACTCCAGAATTCCTATATGGCTCCTTTCATCATTTCTTTATTGGTGAGACATTATTCTCTGTTTGGTGAGACATTATTTTCATGGGTTCCATTTTTGTATGTGGTTTTCTCTTAGCTCTTTGAGTATTTATAAAATAATTGACTTAAAGTTTTATCTTTCAATGTCATTAGGGACAGCTCTGATTAATTTTTCCCTGTATAAGGGCCATATTCTGTTTCAAGTCTTGTAATTTTTTGTTAAAAAGTGGACATTTTAAATATTTTAATATGGCAACTCTGAAAATCAGAATGTCCCCATCCCCGGGGTTTGTTGTGGTTGCTTGTTCTGGTACTTGGTTGTTTGTTTAGACTTTTATGAACTATTTTTTTATTGTGATAAAATATATATAACATAAAATTTACCCTTTTATTCATTTTAAGTGTATAGTTCAGTGGTATTAAGTGCATTGATATTGCTGTGCAACTATCACTCACCACCATCCACTTTCAGAACTTTTTCATCTTTCCAAACTTAAAATTCATACCCATTAAACAATAGCTCCTCATTCTGTGCCCTGTCCCCCTTCCCTTAAAACCACCATTCTACTCTCTGTTCTCAATGAATTTGACTAAGTTTTGTAAAATTTGTATTCTGTCAGTGTGGCATAGAAATCTGTTCTGTTAGCTTAGTAATCAGCTAATGATTTGACAGAGATTTTCTTAAATTCCCAGAACCAAAAATAAGAAAAAAAAGGAAGGAAGGAAGGAAATAAAAGACATCCCCATCTTTGCTGTGTGTATTTTGTCATGCTTTTAGCACTCGGGCAGGCAGTTTATTACAAGTCCACCTTAGCTTTCCCTTTCTGGATGTGCAGAGCCTGTCAGCCAGAGGTGAGAGCTTCGGGCCTTCTTAGGTCTTTTCTGTGCATGCTCCCAACTCTAGGTATATGTGGTTTTCTAGATCCTCAGAAATTTGTAGGAGCTTCTCAAAGTCTTCATTCCCCAAAGCATCCTATTCCCCAGCCCTTTCTCCCAACTTTTTAGGTTGATTCTTGTTTGTCTCAACTCTTTTCCCTTGCCCTAAGTAGCAGTGGCTAATACATAGGTCTTCAAATGTTTTCAGTAAATGTCTCCCTCCCTCTTCAGGTGGCTGTCTCATCCCTGAGAGAGTTCTGAGCTAGGTGAAATAAAGTAAAATCCTTGAGCTGGTACAAGACCAGTCAAAGCAAAGAACCACAATTCTTTGAGGCTGAGTTTTGTATGGCTCCCTCCAATACTAGGAACCAGTACCAGGAATGTAGACTATTGTGGAGTAAGGGATGTCACCAGGATTAATTAAAATGTCACAAAGACTTATACTGAGACTCAGCCATTTTTTTAAAATTAAGCTTTCCCTTGATTGTTTTAAGTTTTCATTAGATTCCAGAATTCTGAAAAAGTTGGTTCCAACAATTTTTGCTAGGCTTATTTGCTTTTTTGTGTAGAGGTACAGACTTCCATAGTTTTCTTTTTTTTTTTTTCATAGTTTTCTACTTGGCCATTTTTGCGGACCTTACACCTTATTCTAAAAAAAAAAAAAAAAAAAAAAAAAAAAAAAAAAAAAAAGACAGAATTCCAAAGAGTGAATGTACATAGTTTATTTAGCTAGGACTTGTTGAAGAACATTTATTTCCAATTTTTGCTAATGCATACATTCTCCAGTGATAACTTTGCACATTAGTTTGCATGTGTGTAATAAAATCTATAGCAATCTTTTCCAACCTGTGGCCTATGGGCCACATGTGGCCCAGGGTGGCTTTCAATGTGGCCCAACACAAATTTGTAAACTTTCTTAAACCATTATGGAAATTATGCATGGACCTTCTTTTTTCTCTTTTTAAAGCTCATCAGCTATTGTTAGTGTTAGTGTATGTCGTGTGAGGTCCAAGATAGTTTTCCTTTTTCCAATGTGGCCCAGGGAAGCCAAAAGTTTGGGCACCTTGATCTATGGAAAATAACCTAGAAATAGAATTGCTGCAAGTGTATATACATTTTGTAGTTTTTATAGTCATTGCCAAAGTGGTATATCACTTTACACTCCACCATTAGAGTTCCTGTATTCCTAACAGTCTTGTCAAAAAAAGTGTTATCAAACTTCGGTGTTTTTATCCATCAAGCAGGTGAAAAATAATGTTTCAGTGTGGTTTTAATTTCTATTTCTTTTATTCAGAGTAAATTGAGCATGGTTTTTTTTTTGTTTTGTTTTGTTTTGCTTTGTTTTGTTGGTTCCCTGGGCGGGAAATGAATGAGCATCTTTTTTGTATGGTTTAAATAGACATTTGCATTTCATTTTCTGTGCACTCTGACATCAGTGTTTTACTTGGTTGTGGTTTTTCCATAACTGTTTCTAACAGTTCTTTATATATCACTGTGATCTCACTTTAAATACATGACCATGAGTCTCAGGTATTGGTGTTGCCCAGCAATCCTATTGCTTCCCTAATATATTACTCCATTTATTTTCCTATGTTCTCAAGTAAATATTTCATAATTTCTCCTTTCTCCTCAAACTTCCACCTTGTCCTCCACATTCACTTTTAGTCTGTGTTCTATTTCACTGAGAAATTTCAATGCCCTTCAGCCAAGACCACCAGAAACACGCTTGTAATTGAACTGTGGGTTTATAGACTTGTTGAAATAAGGGTGAAAGCACACCACTGAGAACCATGTGGACATCTCAGTAAAAGGACATTAGAAAGGATTTCTTTAGGATTTGGGTTTGTGTTAGGTGATTTGGGGGAGGATTTAAGAAGTGGAGCTTTTCCCTGGATTATATGTTGTCAAAAGTTGCAGTAATTCTATGATTGGGTGTGTTAATAAATCTTATTTAGAAGGTGAGAGGAACAAAGTGAAGCTAAAGCTGTGATTGGGAAAGAAGCAGAAGTGACTCTTACCAGCCAGCATAGGGGGATATTTGGTCACTTATATGGTTTGAACTATGTCCATACTTTTGTCTCTGTTTAGATATGATTATGGACTGGCCTTGCTTTTTGTCTTGGTCACAGAGTAGCTTTTATTTCATTGGTTTTTTTTTTTAACATTGGAATTGTGTGAAATTTTTTATATTCAACAGAACACCATGACCTAGCTGTCAGGGGCAGCTCTGAAGCAGTCAGAAGAGAACTTCCACACACTTGTGTTACATCTATTCACTTACCTGCACTTACAAGTGCAGGTAAGTGAATAGATGTATATTCCATATATTCTTTCTTGATACTAAGGAGAAACAGTTCTTGTTCCTATCCAAGGCCAGCCTATCCACTTGTATTCTACATCCTACCCCCTCTTCATATTCACAGGAATTTGAAGTTGGGAGGTAGGTAAAGACAGGGGATCAATGATCCTTATCCCCAGTGAAGATTGATCTCATGCTAATTCAACATTAAAGCTTTAGGAATTAGTCAAACGCAAGGGTCCTCAACTGCCGCCAGGGGTCGCAAGGCGCGCCGGCAAACCACAAGTGGCCCTAGGAGGGCGGGCTGGGGAGGCGCGCCAGGGCTGGACGCGGGGCGCGTGCCAGGCGCCCCCTCTCCGTGGCGAGGCGCGCGTGCGCGGTACCGCGGCGGGCGGCGGATGGAGCGGCAATGGAAGGTCCTCTGACTGTCCGCCAGGTAAGGGGCGCCTCGCTGGGACGGGTTCCCAAACGGTGATTTACTAGTTTTCTTCGTGATGGTTATTTGAATCCTCTCAGATTAGGATAATTAATTCCTCCCCTCCCTTTTCTTGGTGCCCTTTGGAGTTATGCAGAAAGTTGTTACCAAGGAAACGGTTTCCTGTGCTTCCTGGTGGAAAGATCTGCTTCTCTGTGGGCGTGGAGAGCAGGAACTCGGTCCCGAAATGACCAATTTCAGATGTCTCAGCCTCGGGCCCCATTGACTCAAGTCCCATTGTCACGATTCTGAACCGATATCACATTGATTCAGTTTCACCCCCTTCCCTTAACTATCAGCTCAGACTAGATAGTTTAAGTCACTGTGCTGTCAACTATATTTTTGGTTTCAACTAGTTTTGTTATTTGTTTACTCCCTTTTTTGATAGACGGAAGAACTTGTTGGTTAATCTTCAGGGTGTCCACCTGGAACCTATGTAATTTTACTAACCAATGTCACCCCAATACATTGAATAATAAAAAAAATCTTTAGGGTGAAAACCTACTGTTGCTGCAGGAGTACCTGCATTTCTGAACACTACTTTCATTACTTTTACATTGGTTTTGTGTATATATTTTACTTCAAGAGAATTGCAGTCAGTGCAGTACCGTATATTTGAGTAGCATTTTACAGTTTACAAAATGGTAGAGGCACTCAGATAATGGTTGAATGAACAAAGATGAAAGTAGTATGTCAGTTGATTCCCAGAACATTACTATGACATAGGCAAGGTGGATATTTATGAGCCCAAGTAGTCATTCATTCAACTGTGTTCCTGGCACTAAGTGTTTGGGATAAGATAGCAACACAGACATGATCCGCGCTACCCATGAGCTTACTGTCTGGACTAGAGAATCATTACAGAGTCTAGAAAACAGATTTAGAGAGGTTGCATGCCTGCTGATGATCACACAGCTAATAAGTTAGAGAGAGAGGGTTCTGTTGTAGCCACTTTGCAAGTCAGAATGAATCCCCCCACCCCACATTTGCTTTGGATATAGAAAGCAATGCTTCCATACACATACAACGAGGGTATGAAGAAGTTTATTATTTATATATAAAGGCTTATTACTTACATACATAATGAAAGGAAGAGCAGGGCAGGCTTCTTAGGCTGATCCAAAATGACTTTAAAGGGCAAGGAAGGGAGGCTGGCTCCAGATTTTATTGTGGTTAGGGGGCGGGGTCAGTGTGAAGGTTCCTGTGTGTGGACAGGGGCTTGCTTGGTTTAACTCTCGCACCCACACCAAAGGAAAGAGCACCCAGGCTTTATTACCATCTTGCTCATTTGAGGGACCTAAGAGGAAGAAGGAGGGGGTGAGGCTTAAAAGCTGTCAGCAGGTAAAGAAAAAAAGACTGAATGAGACTCCTTATTATAATTCAGCCCTGATGTTTGACTTATGACTGAAATGTGCTGTTTTTCATTTAGTTGAATTTGAACTTAAATAAGCCATCATGACTCTCTGTGAGGCCTGCAGCCTGAAGCCAGTAAGGAAGATGAAAGTTCCATTGAATGCCTTGTTCAAGAGCTCGGTGATGTGTATTTTGAGAAATAAAATGAGTGCCTTGGTCGCTGTGAGTAATGTCTGGAACTATGGTCGGGATAAGTAGTTTTGCTGAGGCCTTTTATTATGACTTTCGTATATGTAGAGACAAGTGTGACTTTTATTTATATTTTGAGTGTCTGTGAAGCAAGAGAGTCCAGAGTTCTTTACTCCAAAGGGCACACTTCTTAGGCAATGGCCCAAGAGTCTAAAAAAGTATACAGATGGCTTCAATTGTTGGCTAGAGCATTCACTGGTAAGGTGACTGTGGGAAGTTCAGCCAGTTGTGCTGGCCCTTGGGTTTTCTCTTTTTATCAAGGACATCCTGGTTAAGTGATGAAAAGCAGTAGGTCTCTAGTGAGCTCCGTCATGTATAATGGTGGTGATGTGTCCACTGAAAATCAAGTTTATCCATCAAACTTCAAATGGGAGTTTGAAGAGTACAAACCTTATTGCTGTTCACTCAGTCAAACCCAGGTTGCTCCCCAGGTATTCAAGGACTTTAGAAGAGAGGTGACCTTTTACAACACCATGACCTCTGACAAAGGAATGAGGACAGGGGAGGCCATGCCCTCCTGCAGGTGGTATATGCCAGAGGGCACAGATTTGGTTCTGTCCTATAGAAAAGAGGACTTAGTGGCTGTGCTGCGCTTGTAAGGTATTGCTTCCAGGACCTAAGGCATAATGGGCAGTTGGGGATGAGGGTCATAGGCTCTATTTCCCAGAGAGTCCAGTATGCTGGCTGTAATTGCTGCTCTAATGGCATATAATGTGGGGCTGAGGAGATAGTTTCTTACATCAGAGACTGTGGACAACTTAAGGACGTAATGGGTGGTCCAGAGACTCTACAAATCATGAAAAGAGGCTGCTTAAGTCTCCATAATAAACGTTTGTGTGTGTGTGTGTGTGTGTGTGTGTGTGTAAGGTGGAAGGGGAGTAGCACTAATGAGAGTGTATATTATAATTTTAGAATCTTTTTTGGGAGGGGGCCCCATTCAAGGTGGACTGATTCGTAAGTAACAGCATAAATAGGCTTAAGTAATATGAATATATTGCCTCCAGAATCCCAAAAAGCCTAAAAGATGTTGGGCTTGTTTTAATGTTGTGGATGATGAGATGGTCTGTAGCCCTTAGTTTACCCAATAATGTTCAGGAATTTAACCAAGGTGGCAGGTCTTACACTATGTGTGGGGCAATGGCCCATCCTCCTTTCATGAACTCCTTTGTGAATATTTGTGTGTCCTGAATGGGTGTGTCAAAAGGATATTCTCAGAGCAGAGAATGTAATCAATGTAATGTCACACCTGTGCTCCTGGAGAAAATCAGAGTATAGTTAACATCTTGCCTGTAAAGTTTGCATGGCTTTTGAGGTACCTTATGGGTAGCCAGGTAAAGGTATATTGTGTACTTCTGGAGGTGAAAGCAAACTGTGACTGAGAGAGGCACTGAGACATTGAAAGAGGCCCTGAATGAAACATATTATCCAAATTAATAATATCAAAATATTTACTTGTTTCTGATTGGATGGAATCAGTAATTTTAGCAGTTAGGTATGGGGCTTTCATGGGTTGGACCATAGCATTAAGCATATAGTAGTCAAACGTGAAACACCATTAATTTTTCTAACTTTAACAGGCCACATTGGGATGTTACAATGAGAAGCAGTAGGGATAACCATTCTAAATAGGTCTTACAAATCTCAGTCTTTGAAGGCCCTGTTTTATTTTACATGGATCTGTATTAGCTATTTTAACTATGAATAAGGGTGTGGGCTTGGTCCATAGGGTTCTGCTTTTTGAAAATCCATTTGTAAGCTCCAAAGACTTGATTTAAATTTATTACTCATTGGATCAGAGTGTCCATTCCCATTATGAGTTATTTTAGGGGGATGTATACTATGACCAGGGAGAATTTAGGCAAGATGGTAGTTCTGGTGGTTAAAGTGAGGCATACCTATTGATTATATATTTTATGTTGAGTAATTCCCTAAGATTATTGGGAATACCTGGTTAAAATTTAGTGAGATCTCCAGGTATAGCTGTAGTTTGATCCCAGTATTGAAGATTAAAGCCCTGAAGATTTGCCAATTGATGCATTTCAGCATATGTTGATGTTAATTCAAAACCTATGCTGTAGAGGTGGAAAAACCAACCTTTATCATTTTTGTATAAATTATTTTATTAAGTTTTGGATTTCCAACTGCATTGAATTGTGAATTCTGCTTCAATTTTTTGTTTGTTTACTTATTTGTTTCTTCCCCTTGTATCTAACTTTGTTTCTTTTTCTCCCTCTTTTTGGTGGTTAGTGAATATACTTCAGGTGGAGGAGGTCCTATCTACTCTTTCATTTTTATAAATTTCTTTCTCCAGAGAGCCTCAATTCCGTATCACCAGGGTTAGGTGCTTCCCATATGGGTACTTCATGCGGTGGACCACAGCATGAAGGATGCAGTAAGATTAAGTTGAGTTTGAATTAACCTTTTGCTGTGCCACATGGATACCATGGGTACTATTCACTGTAACCCTGAGAATCAGGAATGTTGTTACAACAGAGTCATAGATGGCAGCACTAGCAGCAGAGGTATTTGAGGGTCCTGCTGAGCTTTGTGCTGTTATAATGGCTGCTCCCCTCCCCCTCTCCCTTTTCCCTCTCTCTTTAAAAAAAAAAACAAAAAACAACTCAATGCTTTCTACATAGCATTTTCTTTTTATTTATTTATCTATTGGTGGGGGAGGGATGTGGGTACTTCCCTGTCTGGGAATCAAACCCAGATCGCAGCGTTGACAGCGCCAGCGCTGAAGCCTTAAGCCACTACACCACCAGGGAACTCCCAATGCATTTATTTTAACTCCATTGTTTGTATAAACCAGAGTTAATTTACTAATTCCCCTACCAGTGGACAATAAGGTTTGCACGTTTTTAGTATTACAGATATTGTTGACTCCATGTGCACATTAAATTTCTGGGTTGTGGTATATAACCTTCTTAGGCTCTGCTAGGCTATTCTCCAAAGAGATTGAACCAGTTGTTATTCCCATTACATTTTTTTTCTTACTGTTTAATTGTTTCTCTAGCTGACTATAAACTTCTGGAGACTCAGGACTTTGTTTTATTCTTTTTTGAATTCCTAGTGCCAACTAAATTACCTAACAAAATAGTAATTGGAAAATATTTGTTGCATGTGTAAATATATGAACTATGGAAGCAAAAACATATTAATTACTGTTTTCAGAAAGCTTAAATATTGTCATTTTCAAGTTAATTAATATGTTTTGAACATTAACTCATTTTTTTTAAATGAACATTTCTCAATAAATAATTTTAAACTGTTTGATACTTGTTTCCAGGTAATAAACGAAGGGGATTCAAGCTTTGCCACCAGGTCACAGGAAGATTTAGAGGAAAATCCTAGTCCAGTTGTGGATGAGAATAATATAGTGTCAGCTAAAAAACAGGGGCCACATTTACATAACTGGAGTGGTGACTGGAGCTTTTGGGTAAAATTTTTTCTTTCTCATATCTTCATTTTAATCTTAAATGCAAATTTTCTTCAAGTCTATAGAAATTCATATGATATTTGTGATATTTTCTTATTAGTGTCTAGATTTTAGATATTTAAGTTTTAGTACAAAATCCCAAAGACATTTCAGATTATGCCCTCCTTTGGCCACTAGAATGCACTGTTGTCTGGATTGCTGGAGGGGAATTATTTGCTTCAGTTTCCCTGGGAGGAAACTACACCACAGAATTGGATTCTACTTACATTGTTCACCGTATGGCCAGAGACTAACATACAGAAACCATATTTCTAAATGTTACTGAGAAGCCAGCTATATTACATAATTTTGATTTAAAGATTTAGTTTCTGTATCTAAAAGGAAGTTTAACAGTGTTTGACCTGTAGTGTATAATGACTATAAGATATATTTTAAAGTTAGGCATTTCATCTTCTGTTTGCATTGTGCTCACTTGGTTGTATAACCTGGATATGCTTCATGTTTCCCCCCGGTAAAATGAAGACTACTGCTTGTTGATTAGGTGCATAGAGTCTTTTAGTAAGCACATTTGTTACCACACGAATGCTAGCAATTACTATGTTAAAGGGATTATGCTAAATCTAGCAATTCCAATGAGAGTTATGAGCCATTTGATAGAATCTGGTATAATGCAACTATATGTGAAATTTATATGAGATTATAAGGCATGTATAGATCCAATATTACTTGTAATTTGTTAGAAAGCTGATTTGAGGATTAGATATACTTGATAGCAGGATTTCTAACAATTTTAGAGTAGACCAAAAAATACATATTATTAACAGGTTATAAGGATTTGTATGAGTACCATCATTCTGTTCATAATTAGCAGAATTAGCATTACTTCACATTTAGAAAAAATTTATGACTATGGTCGTGTTTTGACCCTTCTGCACTGTGATTTTTATAGCTTATGTTAAGTATTGGAAAACCTTTATAGTTCCAAGGTTTGTGTACAGGGTTAAACAGTTACTGTGGTTATTCTTGGCAGACTTGATACAAGAAATAGAGTAAAGCAAGAGAAGGAAAAAGCAAGGGATGAGGATTTAGACATAGAAGGAAAGAGAAAAAAGAGGTATGTGCTTTACATCTTTGCTACTGAAAATGTAGTATGTGGGGCTAGAAGACTCAGCATCACATGTCACCTGATTAAAAATGCAGAATCCTGGGACCAACTTCAGACCTGCTGAATCAGAATCTGTATTTTTACAAGATTTCCAAGGGATTTGTATATACATTCAAGTTTGAGAAGCAGTAGTAGTTTTGAGTGTCAAATGTCTGATTTGGCTCAGTTTAGGTCTCTATGCTGACTGCAAGCTCTTTATTTTGAGGAATTTTTATATGAATCCACGTGGAATAGACTTAAAGACAAATACAACATATGGGAAGTTTTACTGACTTTTCCAGAGGTCACTTACCCAGAAACCAGAACTGTCAGATCTCAGGAGCAAACAAATAAAAAGAACATGAATAGTTAAAGTTCATGTTGCTATATACATGTACTGTAAGGGAAGAGTTCCTCAAGTCTTTATTTAGAATTTCTTTAATATATTTTTGACATATTTTTTATAAGCCTAATAAATAAGTTGATTCCTACTTTGTAGTTCAATAGAATATTGGAGGTAGGAGAATTACTTGATGATAACAGCAAGTAGTAAGAAATGACAGCAGAGCCTTTAAAAAAATGTAGCAACCTGGGCTTCTTAATATGGCAGCCAAAAGTCTATGAGATAATTTGGCCTTAATATAGTACTATAACTGGTAGAAATGATGGTTAAGATGGCTAGAAAATAATGTACTTTCCTGCTATTTTAAATCCATCGGCTTCTATCACTGACTCCACCATGTTGCTATTTTCATGTTCTCCTGGCAACATAGTAGGAATTGAATGAGTACAGTGAAATGGTGGTGGTGTTCACTGAGGGAAGACTGGTGGCATAACAGGAAAATATTCATGAGGCACATGACCTACCTGGTAATTAAGCAAAGGATTAAAAATGACAGAGCCATTTCACTGAATAGCCAAGGAATCTCGGTTTGTTGTGTCTTTTCACTTATGGAAGGTTTCTACTGAAAGGATTGATAACTTTTTAAACTTTTGGTATTTAAGGAGGTAAGCTCCAGGGGCCTGGAAAAATCACCGATGTGGAATAACTCACATATTCTGACCTGGCTAACTCAGTTGTTCCACAGTAGTGAATTCTGAGGGCAGCATGATGTAACTGAACAAATTGGAGATTGGGAACAAAACATCTGGGGTAGACTCTGTCCCTGCTCTGTCCCTGGCGATTTCACCTTGGGGTGCTCTTGATAATGTAGTTTTAACCCTTTTGTTGCAACGTTTGGATATATCCGAATGAATATTTTCATCTGCTGACTGTAGCATTCAAATCTAATTGATGCCACTTAGTATGTTTTTAGTATTTTTTGCTAAAATTCAATATAATGGTAAATTTATTACCATATAACAATAATTTTAAATAAAAATGTCATTTATATACAAAGCAGCTCAAATGTTATTAAATGCATAAAATAGTCATAATATCAACTTTTTATTTTTTATGGCTTTTTGACACATTTTGAAAAAAATACTTTAAGTCAATGCAGTGAAAGGGTTAACCTCTCTTGCCTCAGGTGACTCACGTATAAAAATTAGAGACAGCCACAGTATTGCAGCATTGGTATGTCTTGAATTAATTGGAGATAAAAGGGGGGTTATAGCTAGCAGGTGCTCATAATTTACTGTCTTGGTAGCTGTGTATATCAGTCCTAAAAGACTCTGGGCATACTCAATGAGTGTATGTTATATGGGAAACACCTTTCCTTAAGATTGTCCCATTGGTAAAAAGGTTGAAAAGTCCTGGATAAGAGGATCTACTGTTTATAGTATTGAAAAGTGTATTTTGATGATTTTACATAATTAAAATAATTGTGATAAAAGGATACAAGAAAGTGAACCAAAGTTTATTGAAGATTTTTTTTCTCTGAGACCTTATGCATTTAGTCTTGTGCTGCTTAGCAGATTGGCTAGTAAGTATAATTAAATTGCCATAGCAATTGGTAATGAGAGCAACACCTACAGATTTTCTATTGTATTTAAATCCTGTCATATAAAGACAGGAATATTAATTGTTAATTTGTTTTATTTTGTACTTATAAATTGAATTACCTAATCCTAGTATGTGGGAAATGAGTTGCGTTGTTAATCTTTTAAACCCTAATGTACCAATAAAAATTATGTGAAGGTGGAGTTCCCTGATGGTGTAGTGGCTAAGGCTTCGGTGCTGTCAATGCTGCGGCCTGGGTTCGATTCCCAGCCAGGGAGCTACCCACATTAAAAAAAAAAAAAAATTATGTGGAGAAATGAAATTTAAAATAAAATTAATGGCAGATAAATGTTTGTGCCTTTGTCCTTTAACTGTTAGTAAAAATACATAGCAAGAGAAAAAAAACCCAAACCAAAAACTTTGTTTTCCTGATTAAAATAGTGGTTCATTCCAGGTAGATTAAGGCCCCAGAGGGAAAGCATGCAGAGAGCTGCAGTGGGTGCATTAACTTCTCTTAGCGATGTAGAGCTAGCAACTACTGGGAGTAGAAAAAGCCTTTGAGACTTTCTGTTGTGTATGTTTAGAAGATGACATACTTACCTGGATGTTTCATAGAAGTAATAGTGCTTTGGGTCAGGCACTTAATATTAAGCATTCTTTTGTACCTTGGTATTTCATTAACATTGAGTTCCCGTTAAAAATATTTTTCATTTGTATATACTTTATTTCCTTAATAGCTGATTTAGTTGATAGTTGCATTTTATTTATTTATTTATTTATGTAGGTTGGTTCCCTGAGTGGGGATCGAACCTAGGCCATGGTGGTGAGAGTGCTGAAGCCTAGCCACTACACCACCAGGGAACCCCCCAATAATTGCATTTTAAAAGTGAAGGGATTTATGAAGTTTTGTGAATTGTGTAACTAAAATTAAAATCAGTTTGTTGAGGGTGTATTTTTCTTTGAATAATTGTGTATTTGAAAATCTTGACAAATATACATAGAATAAAGATGATACAAAATCTCAGATCCCTCAGATCTTTGATTTGGGAAGAAAACTAGGAAAAAAGAAAGATGGAATAGGCGAATTTTAAAGGAGGTCATTTCTTTTATGTATTTGTTCTGAAACATTTTAAAAATAAAACAAGTCTGGATTTTTTTTTTCCATTTTATTTATTTATTTATTTATTTTTGGGTAGGTTCCCTGGCTGGGAATCGAACTTAGGCGGTGGCTTCAGTGAGAGCGCCAAAGCCTAGCCACTACACTACCAGGGAACCCCAAAACAAGTCTGGATTTTAAAGCATAATATAAATAATAACTACTGTGTTTTAATAGAACATTTTTAGATTTGAATTTTTCTGGATCATAGTCAATTTTTTTCTAATTGTGCAGAGAATCAGACTCTTGACTCTATACTTTATAATTGACTTAGAGCTTGATCATAGTTGTGTTAGTCACAGGTAAGCTTTTGTATTTGTAAATAGGGATAAAACTTGCCATGAACCTGATTTAGAGGTACTTTGTGAGGATTAGTTAATGTTGTACTGTTAAAAAAAAAAAAAAGAGGATTAATTATTACATTTGTAACATACTTTGGCAACTTTGGAGAAGAGGCTTTCTAGAATTCTATATTGTCCTCTACAACAAAGCTTGACTTTATTTAACCTAAAAAGATATTTCACTTTTATAACTGATAAAAAAGAATAAACTCATTTTCCAGTATCTGTTGGATTAAAAAGCACATTTTATCCAACTAAAAACTTCAGTTATAGAGAGATATTGTTTGAAAACCTAGATACCTTTTAATACTTTCAGATTTAATGAGAAAGGAGTAGGAACTAACATTTCTGGAAATATGGAGACAGGACTATTTAACTTAAAAGCTCCTCTGCTACAAAGTGCTTAGAAATGCTAGATGAAATGTTATAAGCATCTTTTTTAAATGCATGTCTGGGCTCACAAAATAGCAAGGGAAATACCTAAGGGCTAAAAAGGAAGAGAGAACTGATTATCAGAGTTGTAAGCACATGAGTTAACACTGAGACAGCCCTGAGGAGTTTATTAGTCTCAGTAACTAAAGCTTTAATGGCCACACTGGGATAGGAGATGATGCCTTGTATGACTTGTATGAATTGGAACTAAGAACTGTTTATAAAGACACAACTTTTGAAGAGTTACGTCCTCTGGGAAAGGCAGACTTAGTCTTCCACCTACATCTGCAGGTAGAAGAAAAGGAAGCTTACCTGTCTAAACCTGGGCTTGGGGTGGTAGCGGGTGGGAAGTCTTTCTGAGAGCATGTAACTATAGTTCAGCTCTCATGAAGTTTGGGATTTGAATTTAATACTTTATGGGCAAACAGGAGGAGATTCAATAAATAGTTTATTAGACCCTCAAAAAATTTAGATAAAACTACCAGAGAAAGACTATAAAAATAATCATTTGGAATTCTTAAAGACTTAATAGAAGGAATTTAAAATATGATAAATGGATAAGACTTGAAAAACAATCAAATCCAAATTCTAGAAATGAATAATATAGTCATTGAAACAATAATTTAAAAATTCAGGGGACATTGGAAATAGCAGCTAAAGAAAAAGTTAGTAAACTGAAAGATATATATGAGGAAATTATTCAGATTATATCAGTGAAAAAGAGAGTGTTTAATAGAAAAGTAGAGAAGTCCATTATGAATCGAATAAGAGTTTCAGAAAGTAAACATAGAGAATAGCAAGAGGCAATATTCAGAGACAATATGCTTGAAAATTTTCTATTTTTGATGAAAGACATCAGAATCAGGAACTAAGTGAATCTCTCATGGGATAAATTAAAAGAATATGTGAGCAGAGACATTATTATAGTAGAAGTGGCAAAGGTAACTATACGTGAATTAAGATAAGACTAGTTTTATTGATTCATTTGAGTGTCTTTTATACATCAGACTGTTTTAAGTGAACACGACAGTTGTCTCTACCGTTCTGGAGCTGACAGTCCAGAACGGCAAATGGATCGTATGCAAATAAGCAAATGTATAATATTTTGTCAGGTAGTGACAGAAGCTCTGAAATCAATAAGAGAATGTAAAGGTGTGGGAAATTACATGGGAAGTCAGGAAAAGGTTCTTTGAGGTGGTGCCATTTGAGATAGCCCTATATGGGTTTGGGAGTGGCGATGGAGGACAAAGGAAAAAAGCCAAGGAATTCTGTGAAGAAGGAGAAAGGGCAGTGGTGTTCTAGGGAAAGGCCTGAGGCAGGAAAGAGGTTGACTTGTTTGATAAAGAGCTTGCTGAGGAGTGATATGATGAGTGATAAGAGTGATGGTCAGATATGGTGAGTGAGGGAAAGAGAGACTTCAAGGATAATGATGATTCCTAGGTTTCTGATCAGTGCAGTCAGGTACATGGAAGCACCGTTCAGGAGAAGATAAAAGACTGGAGGAGAAGTAGGTTTGAGGGGATTGGGAAAATTAAGAGTTTTATTTGTTAAATTGGAGATGCATATTTGACATACATATAGAAGGATCTAGCAGGCTGTTAGATATGACTTGAACCTCAGGGGTGAGATTGGAGCTGGAAGTAAATTTGGGAGACTTTGAGTATGGGTGGTATTTAAAGATAGATTTGTAAAGATTGGATGAGGTCACTTAGAGAGGAACTATGGGCAGAGCAGAGAAGTAGACTCTTCAGTGTTTAGAACCTCAGGTGGTAGAGCTGGAACTGACAAAATTAATTAAGATTTGGTTAATGAGGTAAAAGAAAATCTTAGGGTGTGTGGTATCCTCAAAGGCAAGTGATGGAAGTCTTTTAAGAACAGAGTGACCTGATACGTCGAGTAAGTTGAGACCTGAGAATTGGCTATTGGGTTTGCAAGATGGAGGCTGCTAGTGGCATTAAGAAATACAGTTTGGAGGCAAAAACCTGATCGAAGCACTAGGTTTTGGACTGTTGTCCTAATCTTTCTTTGTAAAGTTTGAGTTAAAATTGTCCAAAGAAATAGAAGGCTGAAGGAAAAAAATTCATTTCATTAAATATATATATAGTTCTTTAAAGATGAACACATTGACATGGAAAAATATTTTGGAAAAATAACATAATTACTGAGAAATTATTTACCAATAAATGATATTGAGAATATGGAAAATAACTGAAGCTGTATTGTGTTATTCTGTTTTAATTAAGGCTTCATCCTAAGTATATTCTTTTGATTATTTAGGGCAATGAGAAATTTTAAATAGCACAAAAAAAGAAGTCTATGATGATACAATGGTAGCTCAGCATTCTCTCTGCCTTTTCAAAAAACGTTTTATTAGATATGAGATGTGAACCTAAAAACATTTTGATCTCATGAGCCGTGTAGAAGAGTGAGTTTCTTTTCCTATAGTCTCAGTTTTCTTGATAATAAATGATTTTAATTGTTATTTCTCACTGAAGTTTTTAATAAGTAGTAGTATAAAATGGCCTAAAGATGGCCTGTTGGAGGGAAGACGAAGGGTCTACAGTGTTGACCTGAATCAGTTTTACAAGCACTTTAAACATTTCCCCTTCTTACATAGAATTAACATGTTGATTCTACCAACCTCCTCCTCTGTTTATTCTTTTTTTTTTTTTTTTTTTAGATTAACATGTAGTTGTAAGTAATAATGGAGATGCTCTGTACCCTTTAAGCAGTTTCCCACATTGGTAACAGACTGCAAAACTATAGTACGATATCACAATTAGCATATTAACATTTATAAAGTCAAGATACAGAACATTTTCATCACAACAAGAATCCTTTTTATAGTCACAACCCTTTTATAGCCACAGCCACTTCCTTCTGGCCCTACTTAGCCTTTGGCAACCACTAATGTGTTCTTCATTTCTATAATTATTTCATTTCAAGAGTGTTACATAAATGGAATCATATAGTATGTAACCTTTTATATTGGCTATTTTTACTCATCGTAATTTCCTGGGGACCCATTTATTTTGTGTGCCAATAGTTCATTTCTTTCTTTTTTTTTTTTTTTTAGTTCATTTCTTTTTAATGCTGTGTAGTATTCCATTGTGTTGATGTACCACAGTTTAACCATTGAAGAATATCTGGGCTGTTTCCAGTTCGAAGCTCTGATGAATAAAATTGCTGTAAATACTCATGTACAGGATTCTTATGAATCTGAGTTTTCTTCTCTGGGATAAATGCCCAGAAGTGCAGTTGTTGGGTCATCTGATAATTGCATGCTTAGTTTTTAAGAAATTGCCAAACTGTTTTCCACAGTGCCTGTGCCATCTTCCATACTAGCAATGCACCGTGGTCTAGGTTCTCTGTATTCTTGCCCCTTGCTGAGTATTTTTTTCTTTTATCATAAAAGAAGTCCTTCCATGTAAATTTTAGAATAATCTTATCTATATCTACAAAAGGTCTTGCTGGGATTTTGATACAATTGCATTAAACCTGTAGATCAGTAATTCCCAACCTTTTTCCACTTGTGTATCCCTTTTAAACCCATTTCTATAAATTGTACCCCTTGTTTTTAAAACAGTTGTTTTTAAATACACTTTTGTTAAGTGCCATCTTAATGTAAAATAGTGGAAATGATGTAATAAGTTAGGAAAGAAAAATTGCTACACCAGAAGTACAAACCAGATATAATTTTACAATATTCGTAACACAGTTAAATGATGATGATCAAGTATTTAACAGACTTTTAATTTATTAACAATAATATTTGTGTTATCTGAAAAGTCTATAATAGTTATGCAGATCACTAGCCTATTGAAACATTGTTAGTGAGATCATTGAGCTTGCTTTGATGCACTTAGCTTCTTGAAATCAGGGTCAAAAGATGCAAGATACAGTCTCAAATCTAGACTTGCATGAAGCTTGTTGCAGTACTTACTTTTTCTGAAGGTGTAAGAAGAAAAAGCTCTCTCTCCTAGTTCAGTGTTAGTAAATGGCAAGAGATATATGAGTTTCTTCTCACTGAGCTGTTTGTATTTCTCACTGACATCTATCCAGAAGATAAAAAGATGCTTTCCTTTAAAATCGGAATTTAAAGAAGAATCAGTTGAAAGTTTGATTAACTGCTCTTTTTCATTGATGGATAGTTTAGCTTCTTCGAAGAATTCTTCATTGAGGGGATCTGCAATCCAGTTGTTTTCTTTTCCATGTTGAAGGAAGTACTTATAAAAGGACAATTTAAGACCTTCCAAGTGACTTACGATGCTCTCTTTCACATTTTGGGATAGGTGCAAGTCATTCTCAGATAAGAAGTTGTGCGGAGTTTCAAAAACTTTAAGCTGACCTCTTTCAATACACATTTTCCAAAAAGTCCAGTTTTTTAATCATTGACTCCATTTTGTCAGTTACTTTGAATATAATGACTGAACTGTTTTGAAGTCCCAAGTTGCGTTTGTTTATTGCTAGAAAAATATCTGATAAATATGCAAGACTTTGAAGCCAATCACTGTCCTGAAACTTTGGAGCAAGAGGGAAATGATGATCTTCAAAAAATACCTGGACTTCATGTCTAAGTTCAGACATCTGTGTAAGTACTTTGCCACGAGATAGCCACTTTAGCTCTGTTTGCAAAAGGAATGTGCTGTGAATGCTGCTCATTTCTTCACACAGCACTTTAAACAATTTGGAGTTTCGTGGTTGTGACTTAATAAAATGGACAACTTTTACAGCCTCATCAGTGTACTATGAAGAGGCTTGGATGCAAGACTTTGTCTGTGAATGCAGCAGTGACTCCATGGTACCTAGGAGTCACTTCTTTAATTCTGCTGCATAGGTCTGTAAAACAACCTGACACAGGCTTTGTCAATGCATACACCACAACGGTTTGACCAACTAATGTCCTTTTCAATGAAATAACCATTGATTGCATTAAAAATATCTTCACCTGTGGTATGCTTTGTCACTGGGTAGCAAAGCAACAGATTTTCCTCCATTTCATTTCCTAACAAGTACCTTGAGATGACAAGCAAAATAGATAAATCAGCAACATCTACGCATTCAGGGACCTGAATAGAAAAGAATTTACTTTTTCTAAATCTATCTACTACTGTAGCTTCAACATCATTAGACATTTTCTGAATTAATCTAGACATTCCTTTTGCAAACAGAGCTAAAGTGGCTATCTCATGGCAAAGTACTTACACAGATGTCTGAACTTAGACATGAAGTCCAGGTATTTTTTGAAGATCATCATTTCCCTCTTGCTCCAAAGTTTCAGGACAGTGATTATACTGTTTGAAAAAGAGTATTGATTTTTGTGGACATGTTCTTCCCCAAACATACAAAAAATAGTAGCCTTAATACAAGGAGAAATTAACTCTTTAGCCAGGGTGTGGTTTTTCTTGTTCAGCTTGGCAAGAGTGGAAGTGAAATCAGGGATATATTAAGCCAAGTGTATGGGGCTAATGCTATAAACAAAACCTCAGTGCACAAATGGATTACATGTTTTTCTGAGAGGAGAGAAAGCGCCCCTGATGAAGATTAGTCAGGGAGGACAGTAACAAGCAGAACTGATGAAAACATTGTAAAAATTAACTGAATTGCGCATGAAAATTATTCCCTGACTGTGAGAAGCATAGCAGACCAAGTAAACATTGATGGAGAAAAAGTTAGGAAAATCTTTGCTGAAATTTTTTCATAAGAAATGTGTGTGCAGAAATGGTCCAGAAGGAGCTCACCAATGAGTAAAAGCAAAGGGGAGTTGAAGTTTGCCAAGACTTTTTGGAGAAAAAAGACCATGTTTTGGGCTGTATTATCTATCACTGGTGATGAAACATGAGTGTACCAATACAACCCTGAAACAAAGCATCAAAGTGCACAATGGAAGTCAGCTAATTCTCCATGACCAAAAATGTTCCGCTGGTCCAAATCAAGAGTCAAAACAATGTTGCTAAGCTTTTTGATATCAGAGGGATTGTTCATTATGAATTTGTACCAACTAGACAAACAGTCAACCAAGATTACTATTTGTAAGTGCTGAAAAGGCTGCATGAAAAAGTTAGACGAGAACAACCTGAACATTTCACTAACAACACATGACTCTTGCATTACCACGGTCTACCAGCTCACAGGGCATCATCTGTGAGGGAGTTTTTAACCAGTAAACAAATAACTTTATTGGAACACCCTCCCTACTCACCTGATCTGGCTCTCAGTTACTTTTGTTTTTGCCTGAAGATAAAGGAAATATTGAAAGGAAGACATTTTGATGACATTCAGGATATAAAGGGTAATACAATGACAGTTCTGATGGCCATTCCAGAAAGAGTTTTAAAATTGCTTTAAAATGGTGGACCAGGTGCTGGCATTGGTGCATAGCTTCCCAAGGGGAGTACTTCAAAGCTTTCCATAACGCTATTCAGCAATGAGGTGTGAGGCACGTTTTCTAGGATGAGTCAGACCTTGTATTTTATGTGTGGTCCAAGACAATTCTTCTTCCAGTGTGGCCCGGTGTAGTCAAAAGATTGGACACCCCTGCTGTAGATCTTTGGCAAGGATTGACATCTTTACTACATTGAGTCTTCCGATTTATGAACATGGTATGGCTGTTCGTTTATTTAGGTCTCTTGATTTCTTCATCAGTGTTTTCTAGTTTTCAGCAAACATGTCCTATACTTATTTTTAAAGATTTACCCTTAAGTGTGTGTGTGTGTTTTAACATTTTAAATGATGTTGTATTTTTTTATTTTTGAAATCCATGTATTCATTGGTAGTGTAGAGAAATATAGTTAATTTTTATATGTTTATCGTGTATCCTTCAACCTTTTGAATTTGCTTATCAATTCTAGGAAGGTTTTTGTAGATTACTTGGGATTTTCTATTTAGACAATTATGTCATATGTAAACAGGAATTTTTAACTTCTCCCTTTATGGTCTGTATGTCCATTATTTCCTTTCCTAGCCTTATTGCACTGGTTAGAACTTCCAGAACTTTCTAATTGGTTAGAGTGGACATTCCTGTCTTTTGCTTGATTTTAGGGAGAAAGCATTGAATTTTCAACATTAAGGTATTTTATTTACGGTGGGTATTGTGTAGATGCTTTTTTCAAATTGAGGAAGTTACCAGGTATTCCTGTTTTTCTGAGAGTGTTTATCACAAATTGCTATTGAATTTTGTAAAATATTATTTCTGTATCAGGTAATATGGTCATGTAATATTATTTTAACATGGTAATATGGTAGATTGTGATTGATTTTTGAATGTTAAATCAGCCTTAGACTTCTGGAATAAACTTCCACTTGGTCATGTTGTACAATTTTTCTGTATTGCTGAATTATATTTGCTAAACATTTTGTTGAGGATTTTGCATCTATATTCATGAGGGATACATTTATGTAATTTTTTTTGTATTGTCTTTATCTTGTTTTGACATCAGAGTGATACTAGCTTCCTAAAATGAATAGGGTACTACTCCCTTCTCATCTGTTTTCTAGAAGAGACTGTAGAGTTAGAGTTAATTTTTTTAAATGTTTTACAGAATTTCCTAGTGAAACCATTTGGGCTTTAAATGGTGGATTAGGTGCTGGCATTGGTGCCTAGCTTCCCAAGGGGAGTACTTCATCTGTGGGAGTTTTTAAATTATCAATTCAGTTTCCTCAGTGATTGCAGGTCTATTTAAATTATCTATGTCATATTAAATGAAATGTGGTAGTTTTTGTTTTTAGAGAAATCAGTCTATTTCATCTAAATTGTTGTATTTATGTGTAAAATTGTTCATAATATTTTCTTTCTTGTGATGTCTGTTGGCTTTATAGTTCTGTACCCTGTTTTAGTCCTGATATTGGTCATTTGTGTCTTCTCTTTGTTTCTTTGGCAGTTTTGCTACAGGTTTATCAATTTCATTGATTACTTTTAGAGAGTCAGGTTTTTTTCATTGTTATTCTCTGCTGTTTTGTTTTAATTTTATTGATTCCTGTTCTTTTCTTAATTATTTACTTTTTCTTTTTTGCTTATGTTTAGTTTATTTTGCTCTTCCTCATCTAAGTTCTGGATTTGGACGCTTAGATTATTTATTTCATAATTTTCCTTTTTTCTAATATGTGCATTTAGAGCTATAAATTTCTCTTTCAGCTTTAGCTGTCTCTCATAGTTTTAATATGTTGTATTTTTATTTTCACTCAATTCATTGTAATTTTTGGTTTTCCTTGAGACTTCCTCTTTGGCTAATGTATTATTTGGAAGTATGTTGTTTAGTGTTCAAGTGTTTGGAGATTTTAATTCTACCTTTCTGTTACTAATTTCTAGATTGATTTTATTGTAGTCACAAAATACACTCTGTATTTCATTTGTCTTAAGTGTGTTGAGGTATGGCTGAATATACAGTCTATCTTGGTATATGTTCTAATACACTTGATATTATCAGTCTTTAAATTTTTGCTATCCTTAATAATTTGAAGTAGTACTTTAGAGAATCTTGGTGAACTAGATAAATTCCTTGGAGAACAAAAACTACTGAAACTGACTCAAGAAGAAATAGAAAATCTGAATAGAACTATTTAATATAACAAATAAAGAGGTTGAATTTGTTAAACAACAAACCAAACCAAATCAATACAAGAAAAATTCACAAGGAGAAGCCCAGTACCAGGCACATTCTACCAAATGTTTAAAGAAGAATTAACACAAAATTTTCAAAAACTCCTTCCAAAAAAAAAGTGAGGGAAAGGGGTCAGGGGGAGGAAACACTTCCAAGTCATTTCATGAATCCAGTATTACCATGATTCTAAAACCAAAATTAATAAAAAATTATACCTATTACTGGTAAACACACAGAAGATGAAATTTTAATAAATTCTATATATATTAATAATAGTATCAAAAGAGTAAAATACTTAGGAATAAATTTAACAAAAGAAGTGTAAGACTTGCACACTTAAAACTACAAAAGCTCATTGAAAGAAATTTAAAAAGGTAAGTTAATGGAAAGATATTCCATGTTTATGGATTTTAAGATTTAATATTGTTAAGATGTCAATACTCTCCAAATTGATCTGATCTACAAATTCACTTAAGTTAAATTTCACAAGTTAAATAAATTAAACTAATCTGTTTTTTCTTAGACATTTAGATTGTTTCCAAATTTTTATCATTATAAGCACTGTGATGAGCATTTTATTTTATTTTTATTTTATTTTTGATTGTTAAACGTAATTGGGTTTACATTGGTTAGCAAGAATTACATAGGTTCCAAGTGTACAGTTTTACAGTGCATCATCTCTGTGTTGCATTATATATTCACCACCCAGTGTGAGTTCTCTTTCCATCACCATATATTTGACACCTTCTCCCTCTTGTCCTACCCTCTCCACTCTTGCCCTCAGGTAACCACTAAACTATTTACTGTGTTAATGAATTTTTGTTTCTTTATTACATTCAGTTTTATATTCCACATACGAGTGAAGTCATATGGTTCTTGTTTTTTTCTGTCTGGCTTATTTTGCTTACATGATGTTTTCAAGGTCCATCTATTTTGTTACAAATGGCAGTATTTCATCTTTTCTTATAGCTGACTAATATTCCATTGTATATATAGAGCATTTTAAATAAAATCTCTGTCCAAAATCCCAACTGGCTTTTCTTTTTGGTGGAAATTTACAGCTGAATCTAAGTTCACATAGAAACACAAGGGACCCAGAATATCCAAGACAATCTTGGAAAAGACCAAAGTTGGAAGAGGCACACTTTCTGATTTCAAAACTTACTACAAAACTATAGTAATCAAGACACTGTGGCCCTTACATAAGAATAGGCATGCATGTAGATTAATGGAATAGAATTGAGAGTCCAGAAATAAATTCTTACATTTATGGTCAATTCATTTTGACAGGGGTGCCAAAACAATTTAATGCCAAAACAATTTAAATGGAGGAGAGAACAATCATTGCAACTAATAGGAGTTGAGGTGGTGGTGGTGGTGCGGAGATTGGGGAGATGTTGGTCGAGGGGTATAAACTTGTACTTAGAAGATGAATAAGCTCTGGAGATCTGACACAAAGGATTGTGATTATAGTTAATCGTACTGTGTTATGTACTTTAAAGTTGCTAAGAAACTGGATCTTAAATGATTTTACTACAAAAAAGAAGTGATAATTATGTGACCTGATGGAGGTCTTCACTGAAACTATAGCGGCAATCATATTGCAACATAGAAATATATCTAATTAATGTATTGTATACCTTAAACTTATACAATGTTTTATGTCAGTGTTATCTTAACTCTTTTAAATAGAGAAAGACCAAATGGTTCCTTCTAAAATCAGAAAAAGAAGTCTTTAGTGTAAAAATAGAATGAAGTAATTTTGAATAAATTATAATAAGTTTTGAAACTGTGGAACTTAAAATTATAATTTAAGTTTTTGGATGATTTCAAGTTTTATAAATTTTAGGTATTTTTTTAAGTTTGGAAAATGAAAAAATATATAAAGAAGGAAAGTAAAATTACTTATACTCCCAACAACCAGATAAAACTATTTTGAGATATTTTCTTTTCATTTTTTTCACATATGTGTGTGATTTTTTTTTCCTTTGCTATAATTGGAATTAGTATAACTATATACATTTGTATTTCCTTTTTAAAAAGTTTGACCAAATGAACTTTTCTTTGGGTCATTAAAAATTCTTTAGATTCTTGAGTTTTAGTGAGTGTTGTGTACCATCATACTGTTTCAAAATTAATTTAACTAGTCTGTTTTTTTCTAGACATTAGATTGTTTCCAGATTTTTATCATTATAAGCATTGCAGTGAGCATTTTTAAATAAAATCCCTGACAAATATTTATTTCTTTAGAATAGATTACCATAAGTAGAATTACTTGGTTAAAGTCTAGATATTACTGGCTTTTGATATGTTAAACTTTAAAAAAATATATTAATTTATACTCCTATCTATAGTATATGGAAGTATATACTAATCTCATTACACTTTATCCTCATTATGTTATTTTAGTTTAAAATACAATTTAAATCTTCATTTTAGTGAAAAAAATCTAAAATTAGATTATCCTTAATGAAGCATGTCATCTTTATGAACACTCATTTTTAGTCTTGTTATTCAGTTGTTGCACATAAATGCTTCTCAAAGCATAGGTTGATAATAAACGGTGAAGAGGATTGATTGTTTTGTTGCCCACAACCACCTGTGTCACTCTTACTGAGAGACTTGCCTTGGTGTGGGTCAGTATCTCACTCTAGTTTAGAAGTGGGAATTCTTGACACATTCATTCTTATACTAATGGTATTTAGTGAGATATTTCTGAGGTAACACCGATAGATTCTGATTTCCAGGAGATTTTCTCAGGGGCTTTTTTTTAAATATATATCCTCTGAGTCATTTTTCTTGAAGTATTCAGCAATGTCATATGCATACTAATTTTTGACTTTCAGAATTAATTCATAGCACATCTTAAACCAGGGGTATCCAATTTTTTGGCTTCCCTGGGCCACACTGGAAGAAGAATGGTCTTGGGCCACACATAAACTACACTAACACTAACGATAGCTAATGAACTAACAAAAAGATCTGTGCATAATTTTCGTAATGTTTCTTAGAAAGTTTACCAAATTGTGTTGGGCCACATTCAAAGCCATCCTGGGCTGCTGCAGGTTGGACAAGCTTGTCTTAAACCGTTCTGGCCAATGAATATGACTCATGTCCTTTAACCTAGTATTGCTCTCTATTTATCTTGCTTGGGGTTTGTAGGACTTCTTGAATATTTTATGTCTTTCATCAGATTTGGAATGTTTTTAGCCATTATTGCTGTAGATATTACATTACCTCATTCTCTCTCCCTGCCTGGGACTCCATATCCATGTGTATTGGACCTTCTCACTGAATCCTCAGACTCTCATTCTTTCTTTTCTACATTCTGTCATTCTAGTAGAAACATTTTGAGTCTTAGTGCAATGTTGTCTTCTTTCAGAGAGAATTTTCATATGCTTCATAGCGGAGTCTGAGATCACCCTATTCCATTTTGAAGGGTTAAGATGACTTGAAGCTGGGCTCTACTATTCGGGTTGTTAATCTGTAATTCTGTTGCTGTCAGAGAACATACTTATATGGTTTCAAACCTTTTAAATTTATGGGAACTTGTTTTGTAGCCTAGCATATTATCTATCCTGAAGAACGTTCTGTACTTGAAAGAAAAGTACATATTCTGTACTTTTTGAATGAAGTGTTTTTTAAGTTCCAGCTAGGTGTAGTTGGTGGATAATGTTCTCCCCATCCACAGTTTTATTGAGGTATAATTGACAAATAAAATTGTAAGCTATTTAAAGTGTACATGGTGATGATTTGATGTACATATACACTGTGAAAAAATACCTCGCATCTAGTTAATTAATTCATCCATCACCTCACATATGATTATTAGTTTTGGTGAGAACATTGAGTTTTCTCTTAGCAAATATCAATTTCAGTTATACATTACAGTGTTATCATGTTCTTTATTAGATCCTCAGACACTATTCATCTTATAGCTGATAGTTTGTACCCTTTTACCAGCCTCTCAGTACCCTTGCCCTAAAGCCCCTGGCAACCACTTTCTACTGTGTTTCTATGAGTTTGATTTTTTAGATTCCAAATTAAAGTGACACCTCCCAGTACTTGTCTTTGGTGTAATTCACTCTGCATAATCCCGTAAAGGTCCATCCATGTTGTTGTAAATAGCTGGATAATGTTGTTAAAGTCTTCTATATCTTTGCTGAGTTTCTGTCTAGTCATCATATCAATTATTGAGAATGGGTTATTGGTATCTCTAATAACTTTTACTTTTTAATTACAGTTGACATTCAATATTATATTAGTTTCAGGCATACAGCATAGTGATTAGATGTTTATATAATTTACGAAGTGATCATCCTGATAAATCTAGTACCCATCTGACACCATACATAGTTATAACAATATTATTACTTATACTCCTTATGCTGTACCCTACATCCCCATGACTACTGTGTAACAACCAATTTGTACTTCTTAATCCCTTGCCCTTTTTTACCCACCCCATCAACTCCCTTTATTTTGGCAACCATCAAAATGTTCTCTGTACCTATGAGTTGGTTGCAGTTAGTTTATTTTGTTCTTTATATTCCACATACAAGCACGAACACATCTTTGTTTCTCTGTCTGACACACTCCACTCAGCACAATACCTTCCAGGTCCATTCATGCTGCCACAAATGGAAAGAACCCATTTCCTTTCATGGTCAAACAATATTCCACTATATATGTACCATCTCCTCTTTATCCAGTCATCCATTGACAGACACCCAGGCTGCCTCCACATCTTGGCCATTGTAAACAATGCTGATAGGAACATATGGTTGCATTGCCCCTTTGAAGTAGTGTCTTGGGTTTCTTAGTATAAATTCCCAGAACTACGGTTACTGGGTCCTTGTCTCTTGTTACAGCCTTTGTTTTAAAGTCTGTTTTGTCTGCTATCAGTATTGCTACCCTAGCTTTTAATTTTATTTCCATTTTTGTGAAATAGTCTTTTTCCATCACTTTACTGTCAGTCTCTGTGTGTCTTCTATCTGAAGTGAATCACTTGTAGCCTATGTATGGGTCTTATTTTCTTCTCAATTCAGCCACCCTGTGTTTTTTTATTGGCATCATTTAATCCATTTACATTTTAAGTAATTGTTGATACATATGTAGTTATTGTCATTTTATTATGCATATATATATTTTTTTTTTTTGTCTTTCTCCTTTTTCTTTTTAAAGAAGTCTGTCTAACATTTCTTGTAATACTGGTTAGTGGTGATAAACTTTTTCAGCTTTTTCTTGTCTAGGAAACTCTTTCTCCTTTGATTTTAAATGATAGCCTTGCTGGTAGTACAATGTTGGTTGTAGGTCCTTACTTTTCATCACTTTGAATATTTTGTGCCAATCCCTGTGGCCTGCAAAGTTTCTGTTGAGAAATCAGCTGACAGTCTTATGGGAGCTACCTTGTAGGTAACTTACTGCTTTTCTCTTGCTGCTTTTAAAGTTCTTTTTTTTTTTTTTTTTTTTTTTTTTTTTTTTTTTTTTTTTTTTTTTTTTTTTTTTTTTTTTTTTTTTTTTTTTTTTTTTTTTTTTTTTTTTTTTTTTTTTTTTTTTTTTTTTTTTGTCTTTAAGTTTTAGCATTTTAATTATGATGTGTCTTGGTGAAGTCTCCTTGGGTTCATTTTGTTTGAGACTCTGCTCTTCCTGGGCTTGAATATCCATTTTCTTAGCCAGGTTACGCAAGTTTTCCATGATTATGTCTTCAGATAGGTTTTCAATTCCTTGCTCTGTCTCTTCTCCTTTTGGTACCCCTATAATGTGAATATTGGTACACTTGATGTTGTCCCAAAGGCCTCTTAAACTATTCATTTTTAGTTTTGATTCTTATTTCTTTTTGCTAGTCTGATTGCTTATTTTTTTATACCTTATCTTCCAAATTGCTGACTTGATCCTCTGCTTCATCAAATCTACTGTTGTTTCCTTCTAACATATTATTCATTTAAGTTCTTTTATTCTTCATTTCTGACTGGTTCTTTGTTGTTTTCTATCTCTGTTGAAATTATCACCAGTGTTTTGAACTCTGTGGTAGATTGCTGGTCACTGTTTTGTGTAGTTTTCTTTCCTGGAGCTTTATTCTTTTATTTGGGACATGTTTATTTGTCTCCCCATTTTGACTTCCTCCCTGTGTTTGTTTCTGTGTATTAGGTAGGCTGCTGTCTCCTGTTCTTAGTAGAGAGGCCTTATGGAGTAAGTGTCTTGTGGGATTCAGTGGTGTGGTGTCCCTGGTTACCTGAGCTGGATGCTCCTGGTGTGTTCTTTTTGTGGGTTGTGTGCACCCTCCTATTGCAGTTGATCCTTGGTTGCTGTTTGCACAGCACTGGGAGGGATTGCCCCTTGTGCTGATTGGTTGTGAGGACTGGCTGTGATTTCAGTGGAGGAGCTATTGTGCTGGGGCTGACCCTAGGGAGCAAGATTCACATTAGCAGGGCTCTGGTGCCTGCCCAGTGTGTCTTTTGGGTGTGTTGTCCTTGAAGGTGACTGGGTGGTGCTCCAGCTCAGTCTAAAGCTGGCCACTAGGCATGCTGGTCCTTTCTGGGATGGGCCCTGCTACTAGACAGTTTTAGCCACAGACTGTGCCTTGCTCTGGCATGAGTCAAAAAGCAACCTGCAACTGGATGCTGCTGGGCTTGGAAGTGCTAGACAGAGTCTAAGCCTTGAACTGAGGTTGGCTGCTCCCAATGCCAGGCTTGGGGTGGCTCAGCAAGAGGTATGGAGCTCTCTGAGGCCAGATGGTGCTTCTTTGGGGTTTGTGAACCTTTGAGAGATTTTAGGAGTATTCATAGCATGAGCCAAGACAGACTGTTTTTATGGAAAGCCACTGGAAGCAGCTTCAGTGGATCTGTAAGTTGAGTGGGCAAGGGCTTTGGGAATCACTGGGCAGGGTGAATAGTATTAACCAGGTTGATGGAGACTCAGAAATGGCACTCACCTGCGTTTGCATGCTCAGAGGAGAGAGCTCAACGAAGAAAGAATGGCTTCTGCCAGCACTTCTGTTTGGAAGCAAACTTCCCCTCCAGCCCTTGCCCTGAAGTCAGATAATTCAGATCTTCCCCATTTGTCCCTGGTGCCTTTTGAGATGTTGCCCCAGAGTTGAAGCTCAGAGCAAGTGAGTCCATCAGTCAGTAAGTTTGTGCGTGGGCACTTTAAGAGGAGCACCTGAGACTCCAGTAACTCTCCAACTTACTCATTCAAAATCTTCACTGGTTTTCATAGCCAGAAATCATGAGACTTCCCTTCCTCACACAGGAACCCTCGTCTGGGGAGCCTGGGGTGGGGTTGGGACCTCCGTAGCCGAGATATTCCTCCCAATTTTTAACCACCACACATGGATGTGGGACCAACTCATTTTGTTGTCTCTGCCCCTCCTATCCGTCTCAAGGTAGCTTATTCAGTATGTCCTCAGTTATAGGACTTCTGTTCAGCTAGACCTCAGGTGGTTCTCAGTGATGGTTATTCTATAGTTTTAATTTTGATGTGGTCATGATAGGAGCAAATACAGTGTTTACCTATTCTGCCATCTTGACCTGAAAGGGTATCTCAAACTTATGTTGAATGGTCTATATGTCAATTGTGTGTCAGTTTTTGCTTCATGTATGTTAGGGCTTTGTTGTTAGTTGCATATACATTTATAATTGTTATATTTTCCTTTCATATTGACGTTTTTATTAGGAAAATATCTCATAGTGTCTAGTAATATGTTTTGTCTTAAAGTCTATTTCAGCTGATAGTAATATAGTCACTCAAGTTCTCTGTGGTTACTCTTTGCATGATATATCTTTTTTATCCTTTCACTTTCAGCCTCTTTGTTTTTGGATCTAAGGTATGTGTTCCTTGTAGACAGCGTAAAATTAGGTCTATGTTTATCCAGTTTGACAGTCTTGGTGTTTAGTCCATTTACATTTATTGTTATAATAAGGTTGTGTTTATGAATAGCAATTTTGCTATTTGTTTTCTCTCTCTCTCTCTCTCTCTTTTTTTTTTT